>JAQBSW010001919.1:0-117479 GCA_029291075.1 Eudiplozoon nipponicum | reverse complement strand
GATTCTCATACTCACCTCACCAGACATATTGCCTAAATTCTTTAAATCAAGTTTGCGAGCTTGAATTAAACACCTATCCCATTTTATTTAACCAGTCTTCGAACAACATAGAAAAACTACACATTCGTCTAGGAGATTGTACCGTCCTATTATTCCACATTCTTCTACCAAATATATAGTGGTTAAAGGGCGTAATACCGGCTCCCACTGATGAGTCGCCAGTAAGCACGAAACGAATGTGCATGAGATTATACTTTCCGTTCATGTTGCCTTTGGTTTATCCCCCTGGGCACAACTGAACTAATTTGTTACTAGGTTCGCAACACCTAATACATACTTGCATATATATTAGTTCTCCGCAACAAACAATATTTAACTGTAATATATTGAATTGAATGATGTCATGCTTACCGCGAAATGTGATAACTGATATCGATGTAGGCCAGAGTGTATGGTTTAACTGGAGTAACAGGTGTTCGGAAATTGTTGTAATTCTCATTTTGGGTGAACTTTAGCATAAATTTATATCCATCAGATTGGTATCATGTACTTCCTTTACTTTACTGCGGCTGACTCCTTTTAGAGGATAAGCCGGCTCCATTGATATCCCGAATTAAGCCTCTCCATGCCGGGCGGTTGGCAGCCATTTCGGCACATAAAGAGGGCCAATGACGCTCCCAGTGACGCGGACCATAAACATTGCGTAAACCTAAGAGTTCCATGTCCGATTTGATTGTTGCAAGCCATGTCTTCAGTTGCCCACCTCGGCGGCGGTACCAGTTTGCACATTGACCTGGGTTCATCACCGGCCATACCAGTTCGTCTTCTGGTTTGCGTAGTACGTGCCCAAACCATTGAAGTCGACGATGTTGGATCCAGACGGATAGTTGCATGATGTCCCCGCATTGGTGACGAACAGATGCGTTCGACACCCGGTCCATCCATTTTGTCTTTGTGATGTACCTAAGGCACCAATGGTCGAATACTTCAAGCTTTTTGGAGTCCTCAGAACGTAATGGCCAAGTCTCACAGCCATACAGTAGCACAGGGCGAACAGTAACCTGGTAGACTCGGATTTTCGTTTTGAGGTTGATTTCACTTATTCTCCAAAGTGAGTTCTTCAATTGTAAGAAAGCAAGTCTGGCACGGTCGATGCGTGTTCGGACTTCATTCTTTGCTTGACCAGTTGGAAGTAATTTTGAGCCAAGGTACGTAAAATCGTCGACTGTTTCGATTGGGCTGTCGTACACCGTGAGCTGCTCATCAGATGAAGATACACCGATGGCGAAGGCTTCGTTTTGTCGGCATTGATTTCCAGACCAACGGCTGATGAAAACTGGGCCACTTGATCCAAAACGGTTTACATGCTCCCAAAGCTGTCAGCAAGGAGAACAACATCGTCTGCGTAATCAACATCCGTTAGCCATAGGTTATTTGATACTTGAACGCCTCGGAACCCAGTTAGCGCGTTGCTCAGAATCCAGTCAACCGCATAATTGAACAATATGGGTGACAAGGGACATCCTTGTCGAACCCCAGTGCGCAGACTGAATTCATCCGATTCTTCTCCGTAAACACGTACTCTGGCTTTGGTGGCTGCATAGTAGGCCTTGATCAGATTGACGAGTTTTATGGGCATTCCGTCGAGCAGCATGATGTTCCATAGGGAGTCGCGATCAACAGAGTCAAAAGCAGCTCGGAAATCAATAAAACAAGCGACGGTTGGTTGTTGAAATTCGTTGCGATGCTCCAAAACTCGCCGTAATGTAAAGATCTGATCAACACAGCCTTTGCCTGGGCGGAACCCACCCTGATTGGGACGGGTACGGGCATGCCGCTCATTACATGTACCTATCATGTACCGACTCCGAAACCATAGTGTTAGTATCCGGTACTCATCGATTTCAAAAAAGGTATCAGTTACTAACACAATAGCCATAGTGTTAGTATCCTTTACAGACTCGGTATATATATTATATAGTGTGAGTTAGCATTGAAGTCGCATTGTTGTTGACTTTAGATTATGTTAGCTTCACTATTACAGGTTTACACATTCGTCTAGGAGATTGTACCGTCCTATTATTCCACATTCTTCGAGTGGTGAGGGGATACCACTTGTACCAAATTCCCAAGAAACTCCATGAAATCAATGGAGCCGGCTTATCCTCCAAAAGGAGTCAGCCGCAGTAAACAGTAAACAGTAACATTCTTCTACCAAATATATGGTGGTTAAAAGGCGTAATACCGGCTCCTACTGATGAGTCGCCAGTAAGCACGAAACGAATGTGCATGAGATTATACTTTCCGCTCATGCTGGCTTTGGTTTATCCTTCTGGTCACCACTGAACTAATTTGTTACTAGGTTCGCAAAACCTAATACATACTTGCATATATATTAGTTCTTCGCAACAAACAATATTTAACGAATATTAACTGTTTGCAGCTTTCGCCACATATACATATATAGACAATACAATTAAACATTAATTGATTGCGCGGGTGGTGGTAACAATTCTTTATATCAAGTTTGCGAGTTTGAAATAAAAACCAATCCCATTTTATTTAACCAGTCTTCGAACAACATAGCAACACTACCGCCAGTCGCATGCACTGACGCGTATCGACCGTCCATGATCATCAGAGTACGACGGCAAACAGAATTATTGATAGACCTGCCAAGATATGTATACCTGTTAACTATTTCCAGATTTTGACTGCATCGCAGAGTTGGTGTGGTTGGTGGGTGATCCTGTAGGATTATATTACATTTAGAGGGTGCAAATTTCATACCGAAAGACGGAACAACGTCAGCTAATCTATTCAGGGTGGCTTGAGCAGAATCTCCATTGTCGAATTGTAGTGCGATATCGTCTGCATAGTCAAGATCGACTAATCTGTCACTTGTAACCTGAATGTGAGGAAGAGTGTTGTTCATCACATCATCTATTATAAAATTAATCAAGAAAGAGAAACGTGGAGGGCCTTGACAAACATCACGGCTGGTTGTAAATTTGTGTGTTAATTCGTTGTAGACCTTAAGTTTTTATAGAGAGCGAATATAATATTTGCATATTTGTTGGGTACACCAGTTTTCGACAGAAAATCGAATTGAATATTGCGATCTAAGGTTTCAAATGCATCCTTGAAATCTAGAGAGACGGATATTGTGTGACAGCAATGATAATCTCACCGTTCAAGAACATGCCTTAAGATAAAAATATCTATACAAACTCGTCATGAACGGAATCCGGATTGTTCTTCTCTAATATGTGATTCACATGTTGCGCTAAGAAAACGTAAGGTAATGGAAGAAAATAACCTAGGCACGACTGGAGTCAGGCTTATACCACAATGGTTATCACACGAATCACAATTGCCTTTTTGAAGATACTGATGGTGGTCGACTCATTGCAAGCAAGTGGTTCGGTCTCATTCCATATAGTATGAAAAAGGTTAGTCAACGCTCCAGAAAGTATAATGCCACCATCCTTAAATAAACTCGGAAACAAATATTATGCGCTTGCCGCATTGAGACGTTAAAGAGAGGAATACATTACCTATTTTCAACTTTGATGGTTCTTTGGGATTAACATTCCGCACCGTTGATACAAGCAGGTGCCAAAGAAAATTGATTTTTTAAGTGTTTAACTAAGCTAGCAGGACAAATTATTTTATCGGTTATTAGATGGTTGTTACCATCATTTATAGTCTAGCTAACTGTTAATTTTCTCCAACCTGTTGGAATAAGCAGCGGCTATTCCATCGCTTCTTCCATCCTTTCGGCTGTTCTGGTCTATGAAGATTCGAGGTCAACTTTTAGGCTGCGCTTAATTTGGCGTCTTAAATTTCTACGAATATTATTATGAGCCAAGCCAGGTGTAATTTGGCACCTTGTTTCAAGTACCTCCATAGATTTTACAGATAATCAGTGATTATTTCTACAGAGGCCTGTAACCAGATTTACACGTTGATTTCTTGACAGAAGCCAATCCGTTTGGAAATAGTAGAGATACAAATTAGAAGCATTGGTTGACGACAGGCAACTCTGCGTATAAGAACAACAGATGTTATTGTGGCTTTATTCTGCCTGCGCCATTTATTTATAATTATGGGTATAACATTTTATCTTAAGTTTCATGCGTTCAGTGCATATGCACGTGCAGTTTTGCTATTTGTTAGTGAGACGCTTACATGCATTTACCACCGTTGTCTTCAAGGCATTTTTTTGCTGCGGCTGACTCCTTTTGGAGGATAAGCCGGCTCCATTTTCATGGAGTTTCTTGGGAATTTGGTACAAGTGATGTCCCCTCACCACTCGGCTTTTTGATCGAGGACGCACCTCTAGCCTTTGCATATCCAAGCGCAGTCTGCAAGGCAGCAGTAAGTTGTATGGTTGCCGGTGGCTGTTGAGAGCTCATTCGCCATTCGGAAGTACGGGGTACTGTCCAGGAGTCCATGTAATCCTGTGGCTGTTGAACCCATTTGTGGCGGGGAACACACGCCGAGTCATGGTGCCGTCGTCGGGCTCATGTGGTATTTATAGGAGATCCGATTGCCGGTCGGAAATCCACCACGCCCTGGTGACACCACCGCCATAGCCCCGTTAGCCCATGCACGATCAGCCATCGAGACATGGTTGACACCGTCGTACCACGTTGAGGAGGGGATGGACTTTACGACGTAGCATAGCCCATATAGACGATCAAAAACGAGCAAGCAACGCTGATATCTATGGAAGTAGTTTCAGATCTGTCCATAAGTGCTCCTTGTTTTGAAAATATTTTTTAAGCCGAAATAATTATCTCACACTCATCGAAATTTCTGGATATTTGTTTATTGATATTTTGATCAACACGCCGGTATCGATATAGCTTTTCACAATAAAAAAAATAACACTTTCATGATAGGCTAAGGCGTGTCAAGTGTATGCTACTGAAGGACATAATACTGTATTGATTTGTGACCTGCCAAAAGGTTTTGGTTATTTAAATTAATCATTGTACATTTTTGAATTGGTTGTTTAATGCTTTTTCAACTTGTGACCTTTTGATTTTAATTATAATTTTATATTCCACACATATTTTCGTCAAATTTATTGATATTGATATCATATCTTTTGTGGCCTGGTAAAAATTGTTCATAAATTCATACACATATAAATGCACATTATGCTTACATTAATTTTAGTACTTTGCATTAAGTGGCCTTAAAACGTTGCATGATGTAACCTATTATCGAAAATGTAGATACGACTGAATTCAGCTAGTTTAATTAAAATTATTTATTTTTTGTTTGACAAAGATATCGTCCAATACGTAGGCATTGCATTGTAAATATGATTTTTTCGCTTAATAAATTGCTAAATCTAGGCAGCAATTTTCTTTGTATACATTAATACATAAACATGTGTCTGGAACTCCGGCAATTTTAGATTTAGTATCCAAAACTTTCAATTATTATTTAAGAATTTTTACAAATGAAATCAATCCGTTAAAGGAAGTTGGCAAGCTTGAGATTAAAATCAGTCCTATTTTATTTAACCAGTCGTCCAACATGACGAAACTCCCGTCAGTCACATGAATTTTTGACGCGTTTCGGCCTTCTATGGTCATTATCAGAGCACGACGGTAAAGAAACTAACGAAGATCAACCAGATATATATATATATATATATATATATATATATATATATATATGTGTGTGTGTGTGTGTTTGTGTGTGTGTGTGTGTGTTTGAGGCTCTCGCGTCTAGTAATCTCGCTTACATTATACTTGATTAGAAATTTTGGATGCACACAACGTATAGGTAAACCCTTCCGGCGCTCGGTATTTTGTTGTGTATGGGATGTTTTAGAAGTTGCGAATATGCTTGGCGTATTTCTGTATAAAATTGCCTTATCTAGGAGTTGATGAAATAGCCAGTGAAAATTATTTTAATTCTGTTATATTTATGTGGATTTCACGCGTATTAACTTTTCCTAAATACATTTTGTGTAGCATTGTTGTTTAACCTCAATATTTACTATTTTCCATGCACTATTTTAGGAGGCTGTATTCGAGGTCTGCCAAGCCTGCAATGTGACAGAACGCGAGGTGTTTGCTGCATTAATCGCCAACGATCCCAGCGACCAACTCTGTGTGGCTTATCATTTAATCATCGACAACAAGTAAGATTGCTAGAATTATTTAAATCAAAGTTGCGATCTTGATGTAAATATCCGTCCCATTATGCACACATTTGTCAGAATTAACCAAGCACTGTAAATTTTAGGAAGGGGAATTCATTCAGTGGACTGGTTTCGTTTCTATTTGGAACTCATCACGTAATGTCCAGAATTTTTGCCGACAGGGCTTGAACCTAGGCATGTCTGCTTCGGAGTCTGTTGCTCTAATACTAAGCCGCTGTACAGCGAAAATTTTACCTGGATTATGAGAAATTTTCATTTTCAATTTTTATTTTGGCTAAGCTTTTTTATTTATGATATGTAGTTTAAAGAAAATTTTTCTTATATCTTCACAACTAGAATTTAAACGCTCATATTGTGCATTTGTCCCCTAACCGTAGAAATTCCTGGCCTCAAAATCGCCCTCATATAACCAGTAATACTTTGGACGTTACCATGAAATTTGACAGTAATAAAGCCATTGATGTAATCTTCTAGAATTAACTAATTATGCTGCAGTATATTTAGTTGTTAGTTATCATTTAGCCTGATAGCTTTAACTTATTCCGATATTATTTCCGTAACATCGGAGCACAATTTGCGTCATAACACGTATAACAAACAGTTGACATTTTTCTCCTCTGGTGGTCAATTTGCAAACCCCCTTCTTCAGGCAAATGATCTTAGGTGTTAACATGCGGAAACATTATCTACGTTAGGGTATTATAAAACAAAATAGATTGTCTTTTATTAATGTGATTGCCAATTAGCTTCTGTAGCACCGATGCTTCTGCTCTGACATTATTGCTACAGTCAATAGCGTACCAAATAGCATCTTGATCGCAATAAGGGAAAAGCTTAAGCAAGCCTCAGCTTGGCCTACTATATTCGAACTTGAAGACTTTTCTCTGTTGATAACGTAAGACGGGATCGGTATCTTGCTCGTAGGCTTTGCTGCTATTGATTTAGAAGCAGCTTCATAACATTTCAATCCATAGTAATTTGTCACTCAAATCTGATGGGTTAGCAGATATCCTTCTACACAGGAATTACGAGCGCAATCTGTTTCTAAAGCGTAATTCGTTAGCTACTTTTAAAAGCTCTTCGCTCCGCCACATATTGCAAACGGCGTGGTTAGCGATAATGTCGAAGTGGTAACTAATCCAGTAGACGGGTTTCGTCCTTATTGGGTACTGTTCAGAATATGCCGCGGACAGAATGTCTGCTCTATAATGCCAGATTTTGGATGGCTAATTCAAACTTTAGGTTGAAAGAGATGTCACATAGGCTCCACCTGAAGAAAAAGCTAATCAAATAAACATGTTGCTGTATTACTTAATAGCGCGTGTAATGTGTGGCATAGTGACACAGTAGAAGACTGCAAGGTTCCGGTTCGAGTCCCATATGCGGCAAATTTGGAACAGTACTTGACTTGTTCCAAAAAGAAAAGAACTGGTCTACAGGATTAATTCAGCGGACATTTTGTGCGCTGTTGCTGATAAAAATGATTTATATCAAGGTTGCGATCTTGATATAAACACGAGTCCCATTTTTACACCTACATTTGTCAGTATAAACTAAGCATTGTTTGATGCAATTCATCCAGTAAACCGGTTTCGTCCTTATTGGGAACACATTACTTTCTGTGAAGAATTTTGCCAAGGACATGGCTCGAACCTGGGCTTCGGAATTTGGTGCTCTAACCACTGAGCCACTCTTTCGAACCCTACACACAAATTTCAGTTTTATATTAACCAATGTTTTTTTTTGGTTAGCCATTCCTTTAGGTGGAGCTTATATTGTATCCCTTTAGAACCAAAGTTCCAACTAATCATCCACAATCTGTTATTATAAATCAGGCACCATGTTGCCTGAGGACGTTGTATGGAATTTAACATTTACATTAAAAAAATGAACATAGGTAACGCGGGCCATGATACCAATTAATTTAATCACGGTTGCGATCTTGATATAAGCATTTGCATACATACATTTGTCAGTACAAACTAAGTATTGTTTAATGTAGAAAAGGCAATTCATCTGGTAGACCGGTTTCATCCTTTTTGGGAACTCATCACGTACTGTCCAGAATTTGCTGCGTTCAGGGCTCGAACCTAGGCTCGACTGCGTTGAACTCTGTTGCTCTAACAATTGGGCCACTCCGCTGAACGTCCTCGTTACATACTAACTAATGTTCTTTGGTTAGCCTTTCCCTTAGGTTTAGCTTATATGGCATTTCTTTAGGTCTAAAGTCACAAATTACCACCCCAATCTGTCATTACTGAACAGACACCACACTATCTGGAGAAGTGGTATTGAATTAAACATGTATATAATTAAACCTGATGCAATTTGTAGTTTATACAGATAAAATACATAGAATCAGAGTCCTGCCGTTAGACTTGAACCAATATGGCTTCCTAAAGTGTCATGGTGTCAATTGCTTAATGACAGATCGGGATTGGCAAGTTAGGACTTCAGGTCTTAAGTGATTTTAAATGTTTTAACTCAGTGCAAGAATAACCAAAATGCATAAATTGCTATGTGACAATACTTGACGTGTTCCTAATAAGAACATTACGGATCTACTGCATTAATTGTCTTAACTTGTAATTACAATGTTTAGTTTATAATGACGATATATATATATATATATATATATATATATATATATATATATATATATGTGTAAGTGTGTGTTTAAATGGTATAAACAGAATAACTTACTGTACGATGTATTACGATTTTTAATGGTATTTTGCTATCTATTTTATGGCATAAGAATTAAAATTATCAGCGGGTGTTTTTTTTAAATTTTAGGCGTTTTGGCTCAGTCTTGAATCCAGATGAAATGAACAACTTTTACGTGGCTACTGGGTTTGATCCACACGCTAGTGCTACTGGGCCCAGTACAAATTCCGACGTGTTAGGCCAATCCTCGAATAACAGTGCACTCAGTCCTACTTCAATGGACACTGACACGTCTGAAGGAAAGTCGCCTGGTGGGTCTCGTATGCACCCTGAACGAATGCCAGAAAGTCAGCCCATGACGAGAACATTAGACCCGGTTTGTTTAAACTACGTTTTCTTGCTGACATTGCGTATTCTAGCACTAAAGGTGTAGTGAAATAAGTATAACCTACTACAAGGCTGGAGCTTGACAATTTAGGTATCATTACTTTTCCGCAAAGGATGTTGGAATTTTACTATAATCCCAGCGAGTATCTATTTTGCTATCAGCATAATATTTCGTCATTATTTGTTACACACCATGCGAATTTCTGGCCTATCCATTTGGTACCACTAGCATTATGTTGAATCCTTTCGGTACTAAATGGAAACAGTTAGTCTTCTCATGCAATTAAATATCCATTTCCCGATCGATTTGGTCGATGTTCGCCATAACTTTATGCACTTACAGGAACTACTTCTGTAGAGGTCCTCAGCATAAAAGCCTATTTCCCACCAGCAGAAATGTCTTAAGATTTTTATCCTGTCAAATGATTCCGAATTGTACTGGACTTCATCGTGCCTTAGACTGATCTCCGTTTGCGTCTTAATCGTTTGTTCTTTCAAGTGTTTCCGGGTTGTACTCGAGTTCGCTGTGCCTTATGTCTCAAGTTCAATTACTGTCGCATGGCTCTTGGTTATACCGGAATTTTACGTGTTTTTCAGTGATGCACTGTTATGTCTTAAACGCTTTTCTGCCAAATAGTTTCGGATTCTACTGGAGTTCGCTGTGCTTTAAACTTCGTTTTTGTTTTAAATGTGTTTTCTGGGAAATGCTTTCTGATTTTACAGCAGTTCACTGTTTGTGTATATGTGCATATGAATGTGGTAATTTTTCAACAAAGATTATGTTAATGATTATTATGACCTGTTTGCAGGATTTATAACTTTCTTGCTTTGTGATATTGGTGCTTTGCTGCGTCGCTTACATGGTTCCGTTTTGTTTAACTTGTATACAAACAGATTCAGCCGAGCAGTACTGCAAGTCGAAACCCATCAGGTGGTGCCAGCCAAACTCCCGGTGGATCAGGGCAACCGGCCGCATCTGCTCAGGGCAGTGGTGCAGTGGCTGCTGGTGCAGCTGTCTCATCCGGCATGAAACGCTTTAAATGGCATCTAGGCATACGCTCGCAATCTCGACCCTGGGACATTATGCATGAGGTGTTTAAGGCAATGCAAAAATTGGACTACGAGTGGAAAGTGATAAATCCTTTTCATGTGCGTGCGAGAAAATGGAATAGCATTCTTGGTCACTACTCAAAAATTGTTCTTCAATTGTACCAGGTAGTTATTGAAAAATAACGATGACCGAATTAGATTTTGGCACGCATTTGTAACCCGTTATCATAAAAGTGTAATATTTTGGCTGCTATCGACGACATTCATCATATTTGCACGGTAGTTATGAAATGATTGAATTGAAAGGTATGAGAGATATTGGCTGCAATGAATTAAATTACGGATATTAATGTGTTTGTCTGGGCATACTAAATAGTAAGCCAGTGTATTTAGAACAAGGTCGATTTACCATAGTCAATATGAAGGTTAATTAATTAGCATGTTTACTAAATATGTTTAATTGTCAATCGGCTTTATAACAAGAATTTCACATAATGCTACTGAGATTTGAACTCATAATTATTCGGAATGCAAGCTTTTTCTCCGTTGGTACTCTTTCGCTACAAGACAATTCACTCAAGTAAAAAGGTTTGCCAAAATCTACTTTTGATATTATGAACAGCGCTCTTCCATACGTTCAGGATGTATGTGTGGAAGTTCTCCATGACGGTAGACTAGTCGATCTTGACTTTGCAGACAATATCATATTATTTTTCGAGACTCTTGAATAAATTAGCAGTCGTTGCTCCGTCTTTGAACCCTCTTAATGTAAGATACTTTTATAGGGTCTGGACATAGTTGCCAGGTTGACATACCGTGGAACCTCGATCAAAAACTGAGGCAATATATCTGACGTGGTCAGTATGTGAATCGCCATTTATGGAAAAACGCGAGTGCTTCACTCGACCCTAAAAGTTGTATTTGCAATGCCCAAGTACACTAGTGAAATTTGACCCCCTAGAGTTGATTTTATTTGCTTACAGACATTCGGCCACCACGTTTTGAGAAGCATAAAAAGTATGGGTTACCAACTACGAATAACTGATACTGACATTCGTTGACTTATTTTATGGATCGGCTTCAATTGTTCTTCGTTAGAAAAGAGGTCTCCATTAACTGCGTTTGCTCGGTAACGTCTTACGTATGCTCTCAGCAGGGCAATGTTCTCTCATCCAGCGCCAGATTGGTGTAAGAAACACGGTGGGCAGGTTTTGACTTAACAGAAACAATTATTCATTTACGTCCAAAGTGGGTACTATAGGACTCACTCATCTGCAAGTATGGAGTCCGCATGCGCATCATAGTTCTTGGTTGGAAATCATGCGCGATTTGGCATCGAGTCGCGCTCAGTGGCGATCTTGTTGCAGATTTCTGGTAGAATCATCATCGTAACTTTCTTTTCTTAATAGAGCAGTGTTAGTTGCCAGACTTGGTTTTGTTCATGAAGCGATACAGTGAAGACCGATTGGAAGATTTACTACAGATGTCGTCTTGTCTTAAAGCTAACTTGACAATAATGGTGTAGAGGCTTAGTTTGCGACACCTCGTGTGTTATCTATATAAATATACTCATAGTCACTAGGTTCCTTCTCTCTCATAAATCTCACTAATAATTTGGGTGCATAAATAATTAACTTTGTCGTTATTTATAAATTTTTTTCTTTTTTTTATTTCTCTAATGGTTATTGGACAGGGAAGCAATAGTTATTGTTGGCTTCTGTATGGCTGTACATGGTAAGGCTGATACTTATAGTAGCTAGATACTTCTTTTAATAAATCTGTAATAATTTGTGTCTAAATTATTATTTAGAAATTTGTGTTTTTCTGTTATTTCTCTTATCGTTATATGGCAGTGAAATATTAGTTGCTAATGGCTTTGGTATGGCTATACATGATGGTGAAACGTACTTCGAGCCGTACGGGTTAGGAATAGGCATGTTCGTACTGTTGAGAATTCAGACGTTAATGGCGGAAATAACTAGTGAATTAAATTAATATGGATTAACCGATAAATAATTTTAAAATTTATTTGTTATTCTATTTGGATAACTCGCTAGTTGATTTCTTATATAAAATGTTATATTACTTGATAGATAGTTGATTTATTGTGCTATTTCATTCAAGAATCTACGTCGTTTTTATAACTAAGAATTGATGTTTATTTGATTTTCACTATTTGAAATTCAGTTTCAGTTTTATGGCTTGTGTATTTGTTACACGATAACATTAGGCAGCATGTGGGATTGACGGTTGTTTTGGCATGTCGTGCGAAGTATTAAAATTGTGATTGATAGTTATCTGAAGCCTGCAAACTTGATGTTAAATAATATAATGCCTGGTTGAAGAAACGTAATGATTAAATTCAGTTTAACTGATTACACAATTAATACCAAACTCGGGTTTATAACAAGTACAAGTGGTGTCCCCTCACCACTCGGCTTTTTGATCGAGGACGCACCTCTAGCCTTTGCACATCCAAGCGCAGTCTGCAAGGCAGCAGAAACTCCATGAAATGTCACATGGAGCCGGCTTATCCTCCAAAAGGAGTCAGCCGCAGTAAAGTAAGTAAGTTTATAACAAGTAATATAAGGCGTCAACTGTTCGGGCCATAAATAGTGTGAAAAGATTCTAAATTAGACAATTTTATTTCTTACGTGAATCTCTTTTGACTTTATTGCGTATGGTTGGTTCTTTTTGGTTTTCATACTAACAGGTCGACTCTCGGTCATACCTTGTTGATTTTAAGTGCATTGACGATAACCAACATGAAATTGATCAATTTTTGAACAGACGTCGATCGAACAATATGTCGATGTGCTTTGATAGCCTGCCACATACAAGTATGTTATTTTTTTCATTTTATTTCTCAAAACATTAATACTTTCATTATTAGTAGAAGCATTAGAGGATTCAGTTTTACGTATGAACTACACATATTTGAGTTCTGCTAATCTATGCGCATGATACGTTTTGGTACGACTGATTTCGTTTCGCCTGGCGGTGTAACCAGTTAAACAAGCATTCATTGCGTGGGTGGTGATGGCAGTTCTTAAGATCAAATTTCATTTAAATGATGAATCTCGTTGCGCAGTGCTGTCCTTCTTGTTGTGGATTTGACCGCATTATTCTTGTGCGGGACAATTGATAGCACTCTTAGGTCGGTAAATCTTGAATTTTGATCATTTTCAGGTGATCTGATTTTTGGCCTCGATTGATGGGTTCCCACTTGTCCCTTCTTTTTTAAGCCTTCCATCAGCTGATTGTCTGAAAATGACGTTAGAACAAGATTTTCCATTGTTCTTTTTCCAATACACTGGAAAATCTTGTTCCAACGTCATTTTCAGACAATCAGCTGATGGAAGGCTTAAAAAAAGAAGGGGCAAGTGGGAATTCATCAATCGAGGACAAAAATCAGATCACCTGAAAATGATCAAAATTCAAGATTTTACCGACCTAAGAGTGCTATCAATTGTCCCGCACTAGAAAAATGCGGTCAAAATTCATTTAGTTGAACACCTGTCAGGTTTTATTTAACCATTCACACAATCTAATAAAACTACCGTCATTCGCACATACCGGTGCGTTTCAATCTTTCACGAGCATCATCTGACATCTGACAGTGATCAAACCGCAATGTAAATATTACAATGGAAAATCATATATGCGGCTGTCACCCCAGGTAGTCAATAGTTGTTTAATTATAAAATTTATACCTGCGACGAATGCTGCAATAAGCTGATGTTCGTAGCTGCATAATAATTGTGCAGCTGCCGTTTCTGGTCAGGAAAATAAATGACAGACTACTAGGCGTGAGAGCCGCATATTTGATGTTCCATGCCTGATATATGCATTGCAGTTTGATCCTAGCTAATCAGTTTGCCGTAGTGCTCTGATGATTATAATGAAAGTTTGATACGCGTTAGTTCGTGTGACTGGCGTTAGTCTTGCGACTGATTAAATTCAATACGTTTGGTGTTTATCTCTACAGCTAGTGAACTGTTATTTTTTTACATGTATTACGATCTATATAATGCTCATCTAATTCACTAAACAATAATTGCATATTTCGACCGTAGCTTGGCAATCAGTGAACCCTACTAGACGTACTCGCATACTTTCCATGAACATTGTTGGTACTTTATGGATAAATTTATCTCTACCTATCTAAAACGACTCCAATTAATTGTGTTGATGCTGTCATCACATGCAGTAATGAAGAATACTTTATTAAGAGATGTTTCACTGCCGTATAAACATGAGAAAAGAAAGTCGTAAAACTAAAAATGAAAATTTATTTAAAACTGGATGAACTAGTAATGTAAAAAATATATACGAAAGAAGTTATTTATGCAGGAGATGGTTTAGTTCATATAGAGATATTAAACTTGGGTACCGCACAAGAATTAGGCAACCCAGACTTTTAAACAAAACCATTCTGACCAAGCCATCTTCGGGCCAGGGTATCGTTCATGGTAATGTGTATTCTGTAAAAGGACACCAAGTCGCCCGTTTAGGATAGATTGAGATATTCGCGTTTACACATAAATGTCGAAGGTTGGATAATGCTAGTTTAGCTTTTTTGATTTTTACATTCACCTCGTCATTCATATTGCCTGAACTATTGATACAGCCACCAAGATATGTGAACCCGTCAACTATGTCTAGATCTTTGCTGTGAAGCCGTAGTGTGGAAGTGAGTAGTTGATGGCCATGCTGAAGTATCTTACATTTAGAGGGTGAAGACTCTACACCGAAAGAAGGCATGACGAAGACTAATTTTTGAAGGTGGTCTCTGAGCAATCTTGGTTGTCAAATAAGAATACAAAATCGTCTGCGTGGTCAGAATCGATTTATCTATCGTCGGGGTGAACTAAATTGGCATCCTGAACGTGTGAAGAAAATAGTTCATAATATCATGTGTGAAATGTGAAAAGTCTTGATGGATTTCCCTTGTAATAGTAAAGTTGTGTGAAAAATTCATTGTAGACATTAACGCAACCAGCGATGTTTTTGCACCGAGTCTGTACATTTGCCGATTTATTGAGCATGCCAATTTTCGACAGAATATCGATTATATCATTGCGATCTTTAATTTCAATTGCACCCTTGAAGTCTAGAACAAAAGCTGGTGTAAGACTGTAATGCCAATGTTGCTGCTTAAGTATTGGTCTTAAGGTAAGATTTTCTATACAGTCTGGTCCTGGCCGGAATCCGGCTTGTTCTTCTTTGGCATATGATTCGCGCAAAGAGCCGAGACAGCGTATGATAATTGAGGTAAATAACCTAGGTAAAACAGGATTTATTTCTATAAAAAATAGGAACGATGATTGACTAACTCTAAGCAACCGCCACTGTCTCCTTATTCCGTGTATTATAATAATAATATGTTTCTGCCATCCTGAAGTGGGCCAGATGCTGACCAGCGGGGCTTGCGTATTTGCTTTGTTTCGGAAATAAGATTACATTCACTAATTTGAACGCTAGTGGTTGCCTAACATGAGCATTCCACGTTATTCATATAGGCCTTAGCTCGTGGATCCTGACTAATGGAGATTGATTTCTGAGGTGCTCAGCTCACCCATCGAGTCGACAAATTTTATGGCATACTAAATCATTGTCGCGAGCATTTATTGTCTTGCTAAATTTTAATGTTCTCGGACATGTCGCGTGAATAAGTTGGAACAACATAGGCTGTTACTTACTGCGAACGCTTCTTCCATTACTTCAGTCTATCTGGCCCAAAAGGATTTAAGATTGTTCTTAAATTCTTGTCTAATAGCTCTACGTGTGTCACTATTCCTTTCTGCTGAAATACTTTTTCCTATCAACTCAATCAAATATCTTTTATTGACCTTTTGGTACGATTTCGACAAGCCCTTCCGACTGTCTTTGTCATGACCCGCGCTTGTCTTCAAAGGACAATATCACCACAATAAACTAACAGTTTATAAATATTTTACCTGATTTTCGGATTGCGTACCGAAATGTTTGAATCCACTGTCATCATGATTTTTCCAGATATTTCGATTTCCGGGTACGGAAATCTTTTTCAATGGAAAATACATCACTTACTAAGTTGACAATCAGTATGTCAAGTGGAAATATTAGTTTAAACTGCCTCATTTATACTTGTTAGATATCTTAAACATAACGTTTATTTAAAAAATGCTAGGAAAGTGTATGTTAAATTGGTTTGTGTATATGTCTGCATGTATACACTCTTCGCAATGAGATTACAGTGATTTAATGACAATTACTGACAACTCACTAGATAAGCGTACGTCATGCCTGTGTGTATGTGTTCTCGTTTGCTTTGGATTGAGGAGTAATCAGTTAATGCACGTGTACACTCATCCCAGTGAAATTACAGCGATTTGGTAACATCTGATTATTCACTTGATAAGCGTGTTTGTGTGTTTGTGCGTGAGTGTTTACTTAAGACTGAGAACTAATCTGTTACATGTAATTACAGGCACGTGTAACAGTCATTCAAGTGAAACTAAAATGATAACTGTCACTTCCTAAATGCACACGTCAGACTTATTTTACACGTACTTTTCCAAATGAAGTAATTACGAGTGGCATTCCGGTGAGGAGGGGGAATGACACTATGAATAGAGTAAATAATTAAGAGGTAGCAAAATGAATTTAGAAACGGATAAAGTATTTCAGAAGGGTAGAATGGTAAATTAAACGGTTCGTGAAAGAAATTGAATATTGCCTGATAAAGAAAGATACTAGTAATAGTGCAAAGAAAATTGGGCTTCTTTTTAAAAAAAATAAATAATAAAACTTCCCATTATATATAGATAAATGTTTGTTGAAGGCGCTACACTAACAACAGAACTATCGATTATAGAAGAAAGTAATCAAGGATGAAATTATAAGACAATCAGATAATAAATTATAAGATATTGAATTACTCACCCTCCACCTCTATAAGTTAATATCAATCCAGTGTTCTTATTCTTTTACTTGAGCGAGTTTCTGATTCAGATTCGTGAAATCTTCGTTTCCTACCATTATTTAATGCTGTATTCCAAATAGGACCTAGTGATTTTTCTACAGCTGTTTCATTCATGATATAATTTCTCGATTTTATTTCTGTGGATTCTCTAATCAATCTTGTCCATCTTCTACGGCCAGAAATTGATATACGTCTACAACCATCCCAATTAATTGAGTGTCCTGTCTCTACTGTATGGCGTGCAAGATCCGATCTATTAACATGACCATACTTAAACGAACATTGGTTGCGCGGGTGGTGATAACAATTATTATAATCAAGGTTGTGGTCTTGATATAAACACCTGACCCATTAATTACTTACATATGTCAGTATAAACTAAGAATTGTATAGTGTAGAAAAGGCAATTCATCCAGTAGACCGGTTTCGTCCTTATTGGGAACTCATCAAGTACTGGCCAGCATTTGCCGCGGACAGGATACGAACCTGGGCACGTCTGCTTCGGAATCTGGTGCTCTAACCACTGAGCTATCCTGCCCCCATCCCAATTAATTGTGTGTCATGTCTCAACTGTATGGCGTGCAAGATCTGATCTATTAACATGGCCATACTTTCATGCGGTTTTATGTTCCCCTCTTCTAACCTTAATTGGGCGCATGGTTTCACCCAATTAATTGTGTGTCCTGTCTCTACTGTATGGCGTGCAAGATCTGATCTATTAACATGACCATACTTGCATGCGGTTTTATGTTCCCCTCTTCTTACCCTAATTGGACGCATGGTTTCACCTACATACATCAAGTTACAGTCATTACATGGAATTTCATATACTCCTGATGTTGGGCAGTTTAATACCTAGGGTAACGGTCTGTTTTAAAATAGTACGTATATTGTATTTGGATGCTATCATTTTGATTTTCCTACTTAGTTTAGAATCAGGTATTAACATCACCCTCTGATCACCTTTTGTTTTATTTGATTTCAAGTACTTCCAGTCATGATTAAATGTATTTATAACGCTCAGTATAGTGGCTTCAATTAACTTTAGAGGATACCCATTAGCACTGAATATTTCTCGCAGTCTACCTAATTCAATCTCCTTACGCTTTTTATCTGTTAATCTTAAGCTTCTTATTATCATCGATTTTAAGATACCGATTTTCATTCTATATGGATGATTTGAATCGAAATTAAGAAGGATACCTGAGTGAGTATCCTTCCTATAAACATCCCGTTCTAGTTTTGTACCATTTCTAATTAACTTGACATCCAGAAATGGTAATTCGCCACATGATTCATTTTCAATTGTAAATTTCAGCTCGCTCACTTGATTTGCCATATTTAAGAAATTTATCAATTGATCCTCCCCGTGATTCCAATTAATTAATATATCCAAATATCTTACATACAGTTTAGGATTTAGGGGCGTTATATCTAAGAGGGTCTTCTCCATGTAATGCATGAAGATATTAGCTATCGGAACTGACAGTGGTTGTCCCATTGGAACACCTCTAATCTGCTTATAAAATTCATTCATAAATTTAAAATAAGTGGAGGACATACATAAGTCTATCATTTCCATGACATTTCTCAACGTATTTACTTCCTTCTAATATTACTGGATGATCGACCAGGAAACGCTGAAAATAATCTAGTGCTTTGGGTACTGGTATATTAGTGTACATTGACACCACATCTAAACTCGCCAATTTATCATTTTCATATAGCTCACATTTATCGACAATCTCAACCAAATGGTATGAATTCATCAAAGTATGGTCTACGAAGTATGAATATTTCTTTATTCTATGGCATAGAAACTTAGACATTTTATATGTTGGAGAGTGTTGGACATTAAAAATAATTCTCAAAGGGTTGCCTGGTTTATGTATCTTTACTAAACCGTACACTCTAGAAGCGACTGTACCTCTTTGTATGAGAGCGTTACCATACGTTTGATCTAATTCTCCTTCAGTAATCATGCTCTTGATCAATAATTTAACTTCTCCTTGTAGCTTATCAGTAGGATCTTTATTAATTTTAGTGTATACCTCTATATTGTCTTGTTGTTCATACATTTTAGCATTATAGTCAGATTGACTCATTAGAACCGTCGCCCCTCCTTTGTCTGCTTTCAAGTATATCACACTGTTTGCTATTAGTTCTTTTCTGAGGCTTTTTACTGCATAATTTGGTTAATATTTTGCATCCTGGCACGTTAGCACATCTGCGGCTACGTCTATTTCAAACATAACTTTATCTTTGTCTGAGAGAAATTGTGCTGTTTTAACAGCCTCAGTAATTATCTCATTTTTTGGTGATTTCTCAATATAGATAGCTGTATTTAGACCACGGTTAAGCATTTCTAGCTGATTCTCGTTAAAAATTATTTTAGAAAGGTTTACCACTCGATTAGTTACAGCAGGGAACGTCTTAGTTATGGTCTGTCTATAGATGCCCAAATTTACTAATTTTTTATCATGCCTAACCTGAACCTTTTTTATCTCTCTATTACGTGCGCCATCAGTAAAATCCTCTATAAATTTAAAGTCATCCACGTGCAAAAAGGAAAGTAACAAAGATCTTATTTTAGTTTTCTCTCTAATTAGTCGTATTTGCGTTTTTCTAAATCGCTAATAAATGTACTCATTATGTTCAAAGTTAGTTAGATCTGAATCAGAAACTCGCTCAAGTAAAAGAATAAGAACACTGGATTGATATTAACTTATAGAGGTGGAGGGTGAGTAATTCAATATCTTATAATTTATTATCTGATTGTCTTATAATTTGATCCTTGATTACTTGTTATCTTCTTTATCTATTATCTTACGTTCTGTTGTTAGTGTAGCGCCTACAACAAACATTTATCTATATATAATGGGAAGGTTTATTATTTTTTTTTAAAAAGCCCAATTTTCTTTGCACTATTACTAGTATCTTTCTTTATCAGGCAATTTTCAATTTCTTTTACGAACCGTTTAATTTAACTTTCTACTCTTTTGAAACATTTTATCCGTTTCTAATTTAATTTCGCTACCTTTTAATTATTTACTCTATTCATAGTATCTTGCCCCCTCCTCACCGGAATGCCACTCGTAATTACTTCATTTGGAAAGGTACGTGTAAAATAAGTCTGACGTGTGCATTTAGGAAGTGACAGTTATCATTTTAGTTTCACTTGAATGACTGTTACACGTGCCTGTAATTACATGTAACAGATGAGTTCCCAATAAGGACGGAACCGGTCTACTGGATGAATTGCCTTTTCAACACTATACAATTCTTAGTTTATACTGACATATGTAAGTAATTAATGGGTCAGGTGTTTATATCAAGACCGCAACCTTGATTATAATAATTGTTACCACCACCCGCGCAACCAATGTTCGTTTAATTATGTAACAGATTAGTTCTCAGTCTTAAGTAAACGCTCACGCACAAACACACAAACACGCTTATCAAGTGAATAATCAGATGTTGCCAAATCGCTGTAATTTCACTGAGATGAGTGTACACGTGCAATAATTAATTACTCCGCAATTCAAAACAAACGAGAACACATACACACAGGCATGACGTACGCTTATCTAGTGAGTTGTCAGTAATTGTCATTAAATCACTAGTATCTCATTGCGAAGAGTGTATACATGCAGACATATACACAAACCAATTTAACATACACTTTCCTAGCAATTTTAAAAAAAACGTTATGCTTAAGATATCTAACAACAAGTATAAATGAGGCAGTTTAAACTAATATTTCCACTTGACATACTGATTGTCAACTTAGTGGGTGATGTGTTTGCCATTGAAAAAGATTTCCGTACCCGGAAATCGAAATATCTGGAAAAATCATGATGACAGTGGATTCAAACATTTCGGTTCGCAATCCGAAAACCAGGTAAATTATCTGTTTCCTGTCGCGCAACATGTTTTTTAACGTTTTTAAATATTATTCGTTTATTATTTAAAAAAAATCATGTTTACATCTATTCATGTAAACTGTAATCAAGGTTGCAGTGTGGCTAAGTGGTTAAAGCACTGGATGAGTTGCCTCTTCTACACTATAGAATTCTGAGTTAATACTGACAAATGTATACATTTAATTGGTCAGGTTTTTTTATCAAGATCGCAATCTTGATTATAGTAATCGGTTTCACCGTCTGCGCAAACAATTTTCAATTAATGCAAACTGTAGTTGCTCTCATGCTAACTTTTATTTATGTATTATTTTCCTAAAATTTTATGCGCACGAACATCATCTTTATTCATACGTGCATACCTTTTATGAAATACTGTAAAAACTGTATTATAGATATGTGTATTATGGACAATACATCAGCTGTTTATGTGAATAATAATCTTTATCATGAGCTGGAAATATAGATTACTATCAAATAAATTAGATTAGCTCACATACCAGTGGGCTCAACTGTTCAAGCAAGAAAATAACTAATCACACGGAACTAACGAATATAAATTAATTAATAAGATGAAATAACAGATTTAAAAAAAAACTAAAAACGGAGATTACATAGAACTAAAGATTTATATACATAAATCTATTTTGAAGTGAGATTTATTTTCTTATACGCTACAAAAAACGAAGGAACCTGGTAAGACAAAACCAAATAGACAATTGAAGAATTAATTAAAATATCACCTGATCTTTGTTTTCCATAACGTCTGCACTCCTGTCAAAGTCTTTATTAAGCATATTTTAAATTTCATTTTCTAAATTTGTCTTCGAAGATTCGCTCGTCATACGAATTTCAGATTAGTAATAATACGCGCATTTTAGAAAATGAAATGCTGACAGAATGTGCTTAGTTGTATTTTAATGGCAGGTCAATATTTAACATAAAAAATTAAATAATTATAATTACACTATAATTACCCCTTACAGATGCAGTAAAATATACGGAACTAAAAGATGAATGTGTAGGACGGTGAAGCACAAGGTTGTTTAAATCGCACATTCGTACTATGTTTACTTTCTATCGATATATATATATATATATATATATATAAAATATGTATCTTATGAGATTTGTGTTTACATAATGTTCACAACCTTGATTTAATCAATTGTTACGGCCACTAGCGTAAGCAATGACTACTTAATGAAATAAGGTAAGGAGGTAAATTTAATTGAAGGTTGAATACTTGTTATAAAATTCCGTGCTAGTAAAAAGTTGGTAACAATTTTGTAAGGTATGATAATACTTAACATAAAAGTTCAATATCAAGTATTCCACTCAATAAGTTGCCTTTACAGATATAGCCAGATATCATGAATTAAAGAATGCAATATATAGGATGGTGGATAATAAACTTGCTCAGTAACTCGTAAATTTATAAATTCACACATGAATTAATCTTACTTCAACATTCTTAATCTTTTACTATAGCCAATTTCCGGTTCTGTATAATAAAATCTTTGCTTCTTGCAATTCCTAAGTGCTATGCTTAAAATCGAGCCTAGTCATTATTCTATCGCTGTTTCAGTCATTAGTTAATGTTTTGACATATTTTGTATGATATTACTGTAATGTTACTTAGATGAACACACGTATGCATGTCATTTAGCTTAATCGAAGGGTTCTCGGTTATAGGCAGAATACTTGGCGAATGCTTATCCAGTGCAATGGCAGTAATATTTATGATATTTACAAAATGAAACCATTTAAACGAAGCTAGTACTTGTTGTATGAATTTGCGCAATGCGACCATCACATTAAGAGTATCCACGGTTTGATTTCGTCGGTGGTAGATTTGCACTATCAGTTTCGCAAGGATCCGATTGATCCCGATTTCCAAGTAAGCATCGAGTTCGTCGTCGTGGCGGCTGGTTGGTGATTCTTTCCTTCTCTCCGAAGGCTTCAACATCATTCATACTAACCACTGGAAATGAGGTACGATCTAATCTTCGTTGACTGGCAATGTTTCGGTACAATATTTCCAGTACCTTCATTAGGCTTGCGAGAATTGTACTGTGTGTGTGTGTGTGTAAGTAGAAGTCCATATTGGGAAATATTGTACCGAAATGTTGCCAGTCAACGAAGATTAGATCGTACCTCATTTCCAGTGGTTAGTAGGAATGATGTTGAAACCGTCGGAGGAGAGGGACGTGTCAGCACTCAGCCACTACGAAGACGAACTCGATGCGTACTTGGAAATAGGGATTAATCGGATATTTTTCAAACTGATAGTGCAAATCTACTACCAACGAAAGAAAATCGTGGATACTCTAAACGAAGTTGGTACTTGTTCTATTTATTGTATAACATTTTTACGAGAATTGGAAGTTTGCAGAATGCTTTCAAAATTGGATAAAACGATTTTCTAAACCAATGAAGCACTTGTTATTTTTTTGCATTGACTATTAATGTTTGTTAATATTTTCAATTAACGAATTTTTAGGTTCTAGTGGCTATGACCTGAATAGTGTCTCACCTATGTCTAGCTTCAACACCCACTCGTTAAACGCCGCATCAGGGGCTGCATTTGCCACAGCAGTGGCTAAAGCTACAGCTCTGAACTCTGCCAATCTCCAGCCGTCACTAAACGATCCTCCTCGCCTCAGCTCGCGACACCAGACTATGGAATTTTTCGAGATGTGCGCTGAATTGATTACCACGTTGGCTAGGTGATTCATTTGAACAAGAAGAACTATTTACTTTTTGCGTTTTCTGCTTAACATGAACGCGTGAACTTATTCGCTGTTCAGAAACTTTTAATTTTAACGATGTGTGCCTAACTTTTGTTGATTCGCTTTGCATATCTTTGTATTGTCCTCCGTTTCTGCAGTTTTGTTGAAATTATTATTTATCTGTTTTCTGTTATTGGTTCTTGTGATAAATAATTTTTTTTTGACCCTATGAAACAAGGACGATGATCTGAGGCGTCGAAAAGTGAAGCATAGGGTCCGTTCAAGTTTGCTTTCTGGTTCATTTGTGATTCGGCGCATAGCTATGGTCCCTCTTTGTTCTGATTCACGTATAACAATGACCGCTTTTGCGTTTCGTGTCTGTTGTTGAGCTCATTCACTTCATTTTCATTTTCATGTTTTCTGTATTCAGTTTGCGCTTACCATAGCAACTTTCCTTGTACAAATTGGATCCAATAGGTTTCCAAGTACAATTAAAGGTAAGCAGACTTGCACACGTGGGTCGCGCAGCTGCCTTGTAAGCAAGGGGCCAAGTTTAGTGTTATATTGGGCTACATGCTTCTCAGAAGCTTTGTTTTAGACACATTTTCACTCATAGATGTATTTGTGCATGTAAAATCAGTAACACATATCTTTTGTAATTTTTAAAAAAATTTTTATCCTTGCATTTGCATGCCGATGGAATTCCATCTTCTCGCCTTGTTTTGTTAACCGGAAAAGTAAAAAAATTCTCATTATTTTTGTGATTACATTAGATGATGCATAATTATTGTATGTAATATTAATTTGGAAATAAAATAAAATGGTCTACCACTTGCAGCATACCGTAGTAGAAGTGAAGTGCTTAAAAGCCTTGCTGGACGATCTGGCGACCGAACAGCCCTGGCGAATTGTAATTTCAGCATTAACTTCAAATGTGGCGCTTGCGAAGAGTAGTAATCTTTTTTCTCTTGTTGAATGTAATGATCTTATCGACTTGGCAAATATCATCATCGGTCGTGTTAACAATGTTAGTAGGGATGTGATTAACGACGCTGCCTCTTATCACACACGAATTTGAATTTCAAGATGTCCGCGATGATGAACAAGTTTTCAAGTACTTCGGCCTGGTTTTTAATATATAATGATGATTGAATTGTCTATTTCCCTCTCTGAGCGTGACTCAGATATCCACACACACATACACACACACACACACACACATATATATATATATATATATATATATATATATATATATATATATATATATATATATATATATATATAGTAATTTCCTTTTATATATTTCTATTATGCTTTCTTCTTTGTCGGTTGTATTTAACTAGCTACTTCTTCCTTTAATTGTATTTTATTTATTTAGCTGGATTTCCCGTGAATATTATAGCCAATCTATTAAACTATAATCATTTTAATTTATTTTTCAAATTGTATCTCATTGACTGTGTTTATATACAAATGTATATTTATTAAGAAACGTCAATTTCGAAAATTTCACAACTTAAGTTCTCTGAAATTGCTATATATTGTTAATATATTTTGTGATGGGGGACCGTTGTATTGTGCATTCATTTCCTTTTATTGGCTTGTTTGGTTGTAAGTTAGACCATTTATCTTAAGAAGGTACTCCAATAGAAATTATTAGCGAAATTTTTTCTCGCTTGGGTGGTTTCATTTTGTAACACCTAGCTTTTTAATTGTAGTGCATCTTTCTCTGCTAGCCGATGCAGTTATCAACGGTAAGTTGTCAGGTGCTGTTAGCAGAGAAGAATCTATCAGCAGATATTGATGTTTTGCTGCCACGTTATTATGATATGATTGATTTTTATTTGTCGTCTGTGTAATGAGAACTAGGTTGGTCATTATTAACGGGGATTAAGACCTAGTTATTCGGACCTCTTGTCATCGAGCTATCTTCTATGTGAGGAACATGCGCAGATAGGAAGCGTAATCAGTATAGTCGACTGTTATCTAAAATTACATAAACCGTCATACCAATTTTAAGGATCAGTTTTCAGTAACGGGTGGTGTCAGTGCTACCCTCTGGTTCAAAGCAAACTACCGCTGATGATAGTCAGTTTGGCGCTGATTTGCAGCAAATAAAACCAACTCTTTCATAGTTATGCGATATTGAAACATCAATTTTCGAATGCTGCTATTAGATCAGCTAAATTTCACCTAGAGATGTAATTCCTTTTTTTTAAATTTTGGTAATGTTAAGAACCAAGTATTCTTATCCTTTGCATGAGAGGAAGTGAGATTTATTTATATTTTCGTTTGTTTTTATGACCTCAAATAATGATATGTTTTTATGATTGTGTTGTAAAAATAATTTATAATTTAAAATGTGGTCTCTTTATTTTTTTACGTGTAATGTTGTTTCATCTCAATTAATGCTTTTTGGAATTAGTATGGAGCAACGAACACTTTATGCTTTATATTATGTTTCGTACCTGTTGATTTATCCTAGTGTAGCCCGTATACATTATCGTCTTGCAGGTTTTCCATTTGGTCATCCTTTATAGTATCTCAACTCTCGTATGCACAACAATTTCGACTTCTCATGACTATCTAAGTGTACTCCGCTTTTCTTTGGCTTTCTGATTGGTTTTTGCGTTGTGTTGCACTCATTGAAGTTACTGTAAATATCAAATGGTATCGAGGGGGCAAGAACTGCTTTTTTACATAACATTTACCTAATAGCAGATTAATTCTCCTGCATTAAAATAAAATATTTAATAAAACGAAAACTGTAGTATCTGTTATGCTCTTTTTTCAATAGTATTATCATTGGTATACTGTCTAAATGTTGACCATGCATCTTATGTAAATTATGATCGACGGTTTTTTTCTTCATATTCTATATATACATATATATATATATATATATATATATATATATATATATATATATTTCAGCCTTGTTTCAGAATTGAAATAGATTTAGATTAAGGTTATTTGATGTATAAAGATCGATGTGATATATATATATATATATATATATATATATATATATATATATATATATATATATATATATTACTAGCCAAAACCTGTACTAAGTTCAACTTGTTTTTTTACTGGTTAGTGTAGATACCTTTTGTAAATATAATGATTTATTTTTCATATCATCTGTTTCTCTTTCTAAAATAGAATGATTTTTGGAAACACTCTTTCTACAATATTGTACGTACCTGAGGACCAACTATTTATGTATGTACTGTACAATATTGGGTTTTGTATTCTGCATTAACAATGCCTATGTCCGATGGTATGCTTCGTAGCCTGCCTATTTGTTTTTTATTGATGAATCCTGTCGTTTAGTATATATATATATATATATATATATATATATATATACATCAAGCTCGCAACCTGATTTAAATGGTTGTTATTACTTCGCCCGCTCAGTCAATGCTCTCTCGGTTAATTATATAAATGTTCAATACTACTACCACATGTAGTGGTGTCTGCTCTAAGATGACAGAATTGGGTTGATAAGTCCGAACTATCCATCTAAAGGAAAGGTTAACCAAGAAACATTATTTAGTATATAATTTAAAAATTGTGTGTACCGTGCGGAAAGGTGGGTCGGTCGTTAGATTCCGAAGCACACGTGCCCAGGTTCGAGTCCTGTCCGTGGCAAATTCTGTATAGTTCGCGAAGATTTACGAATAAGAGCAAAGCCGGTCTACTGGATGAATTTCTTTTTCAACACTACGATGCTTAGTTTATACTGAACTATGCAGGATGTTTATACCAAGCTAGCAACCTTTTTTTAAATAATTGGTATCAGCACCCGCGCAATCAATAATCGTTTAATTATATTCTACTTATGTATTCAGTAAATTTTCAGTTTGTATTCGTAATGAATTTGAATTAAATTAAATTAATTTTGAAAATTGCAGAATTGTTGGCATGTAGGACTTTTACTATTTTAAGTACCGTTGTCGTATTTTCATCATGTCCACATGAGGCGAGAAGGAGCTAATGCAGGAACCGAGGCGATATTCGGCACATTCATCTCATTTTTCATTTTACTGTCACCTAAGTTAAAAAAGTAGATCTTGATAATATTTGAAATGAACTAAATTTTAAATCGCGAGTTATATAGCTAATGAAGTTTGGCCTTAATATGCAATTAATACCAAATTAAATGAGGTGGATCATTGTTCGGGTCGTTGAGCCTTAATGTGTTAATTTGTGATCAATAAGTATACAGTTAATTTCAGATCTCTCCTTATTCCATTATTGATTTGCTCTTTGATTCTCAGCCTGATCGGCAGTACTTTATGCTGTAAATAACATCCTTGAATAGATTTTTCTATAACTTCATTAGCGCGGTTTATTTCTTCAGAATTGCATGATTGCTTGCTTTGCTTGTTCTCTAGCCATGCTGAGCGTCATCAGGAAAAATATTTTTAATTCCGTTTCTTGCGGATATCCAAAATGTGTACTTTAGTATTAGATGTGCATATAGTAACAAGTTAGTTCAAATAGAACCAGAAGAATACACCAAATTCAGCATGGAATGGAACGTATAATTTAATTTGCCTATTCGTTTCGTGTTTACTGGAGACTCACCAGTAGGAGCTGCTATTGCGTCCTATACCAACTATGTATATGGGTGATGAATGTGGGGAAATTGGACGGTACAATCTCCTTTACGAATGTGTATACCAGCAGCAGTGGAACTAACTATATATATATATATATATATATCTAGTAACAAATTAGTTCGAATACGACAAAAAGGATAAACCAAAGTCAGTATGAACGAAATTTATAATCTCCGGCGCACATTCACTACGCAGTTACTGGCGACTCATCAGTGGGAGTCGGTATTACGCCCTATCCCCACTATATATTTAGGTGAGGCGTGTGGATCAATTGGACGGTACAATCCACACAAAATGTCGGAGTTTCGATTATTTTTTGCATAATTGAAACTCCAAAATTTTCAGTTGGAAGTTCACGTCGTGTTGCTGTCTTCAGAGTGGCGGAACAAGTTAGAATTGATCCATAAACGAGACCTATACGTTTTGCACTTGTAAATAAAGAATGCTCGACGTATTGCAGATTAATATACACTTGGGACTGAATATACGACATGAGAGTGGTTTAACAACGTGATCCAAGCTAGGAGGCAATTCTGTAACTCCTGTATTGCTTACGTCGACATTTCTTATTCCAGTGCCATTTATTTTTCAATAAGCACACAACAATGACCCGCTAGTAAAATTGCTAGTAGTTAACTTTTCGGATAAAGACTACTTAAAAACAATGGGATTGATTCTTTAAAACCAAGTTTTGAGTTATAGTAAACACCAATCCCATTGTATTTTAACCACGAACAAATATAACAAAATCCACCGCCAGCTGCAACGTAGTGACGCGTTTTGACCTTCCATGATCATCATCAGAGAAAGACGGCAAACTGACTCTACTGAGGATCAAACTGCGCTGCCATATATGGAAATCAAATGTGTATACAGCTCTAACCCCCAGTAGCCTCGCATATTGAACTTGACTAAATGTCGGCTTGCCACTCTATGCAGTCATCGAACATTAACTGTTTGCAAAGCCATACACATATACATATAAAGCCACAGTTGATTTTAGTGGTAATAAGTTTTAAATCGTTTGTGTGTTGAAAACACCAATCCCATTGTATTTAACCAGTCATCGAACAACATAACAAAACTACTGCAAGCCGCAACGCACTGACGCGTTTTATCTAAATTTGATTTCCGTATATATTCAATGCGGTTTGATCCTCAATAGTCAGTTTGCCGTCCTACTCTGATGATGATCAAGGAAGGTCAAAACGCGTCAGTGCGTTGCGGCTGGCGGTAGTTTTGTTATGTTGTTCGACAACTGGTTAAATACAATGAGATTGGTGTTTACTTCAAGCTCGCAAACTTGATTTAAAGAATTGTTACCACCACCCGCGCAAACAATTATTGTTAAAATGGGATTGATGTTTAGTTCAAGCTTGCAAACTTAATTTAAAGAAATGTTACCACCCGCGTACAGTCAATTAATTTTTCATTGTATTGCAATCAGTTAATGTTCGTGACTGCATAGAAATTGAGCAGCCGACATTTCCAGGCAAGTAAAATGTATACTAGACTACTAGATGTGAGAGCCGCATATCTAATTTTGCTTTCCATATATATGCAATGCGGATTGATCTACCCTTGTCAGTACTCTGATGATGAACATGGAAGGTCGAGACACGTCAGTGCGAGCGACTAGCGGTAGTTTAGCTATGATGTTGGACGACTGGTTAAATACAATGAGATTGGTGTTTACCCCATCCGCGCAATCAGTGATAGCTTAGTTGAATTAAATACTTTATTAACAACTCATCAAATTACATGGGTAAAATACTACACGACGAAAATGCATCCGAAACGATTTCATACATGAGCGGAAGCTTGACCTAAACGACGGGTTTACCGATATTATGTGTTTAACACTTGTCTATAAAATGTCGTGGGTAACCATAAACGGCTATTTATATATGTATATATATATATATATATATATATATATATATATATATATATATATATATATATATATATATGTAGACTGTTTACTATAAGCAATTCAATAAACGGCTACCTAAATCACTCGCACGTTGGAATCAAAAGGAGGCAGTGCAAGCATAGCATAATTAACCGATTTTCTCTATGAAACCATGTTTACCGCTAAAATATCATTGAATTTTCATTTAAATGCCTTTGAAGAGTAAGTAGCGTTATAAAACGACCGATATCGCGAATAATGCTGCATCGAGATGGTTGGCATGTGGTTCCTGATTTCGATTGTAATTTCCTCGGTGGTTTGGTGAGCAGGATTTTAAGTTAGCTTTCTCATTCAGTACCCCAACCTACACGATCGATGTTCCATAGCAACGCTCGATGGTAATAGAATATGAAATCGCGGTCGTAGGGAACTGGCTGGTTCTTGAGTAGTGCCTATTTACGCTTAGCTAACAATGACCTAAAACAAGCTGAATAAATAGATTAAACAATAATTAATTGCGCGGCTGTTGGTAACAATTCTTTAAATCAAGTTTGCGAGCTTGAAGTAAACACCAATCTCATTATATTTAACCAGTCGTCGAACAACATAACAAAACTACCGCCAGTCGCAACGCACTGACGCGTTTCGACCTTCCATGATCATCATCATGGTACGACGGCAAACTGACTAGCGAGGATCAAACCGCATTGCATATATATGAAAAGCAAAATTAGATATGCGGCTCTCACCTCTAGTAGTCTTGCATATATTGTACGTGACTGGAAATGTCGGCTGCACAATTTCTATGCAGTCACGAACATTAACTGTTTTTAGCTTTCGCCACACACACGCACATATATATATATATATATATACATATATATATATATATATATTCTTATAATTAGGAAAACACAAATAATAAGAATACTGTGATGATAAAAGATAGACAATATATATATATATATATATATATATAGACAATACAATTGAACAATAATTGATGGCGCAGTGGTGGTAACAATTCTTTAAATCAAGTTTGCTAGCTTGAAGTAAACACCAATCCCATTGTATTTAGCCAGTCGCCGATTCTAACCAAAAATTTGAAGTATGCCTGAGATTATTCTGCCAATAAGATATACTTTGTGTAATAAAACGCATTTACTTTAGTCCATCTCGCCGTATATTTACCAATTAATAAGATAATGTAACTAAAATTTGGTGATTTTTATTTCGAGCTTCCATTTAGTTAGCCCTGATTGAAACAAAATATTTTAAGCAAATCTGAATTTTTCTGTCGAAGTTAATTAAATTAGGTAATACAATGCCTTTGCTTTGGATTGGCTCGTCTCATATTTATCTATTACTCAAATAATTTACATGAACTTCCGTCGTTTTCATTTATGCTATGTCGATTTTATCAAGATTTTTTAAATAAGCCCGACTGTTTACTACTGTGAAGAGAGATTATGCAACAAAGTGTATTTTCTTTAGATTGCCTCGCAATTTGTTTATCAAATAATTAAACAAATAAATGAGTTTTTGTGACTCTTATTGCGAAACTTAATGTAGGTCGCGCCGATTCTAGCCAAATATCATAAATAAGCCCCTTCTAAGTTTTTCCGCTGCGAAATACATTATGTAATGAAGCTCATTTGCTTCACAATATATCGCGTGTTATGTGTAAACTAACAAGATGTAGTAATTTAACTACTACGGAATGCGTTGCGGGTATCCATTTAGCTCGTGCCCCTCCCAGCTTCACATTCAAAGTAGACGCCAAATTCCTTTTTTCCATCGATAAGTATATACAATAGAACTCACTTTTCTCAGATTATCGTGCAATTTATTAATCAAACATTAAACTAGTATAAACTGGTTATTGCGATAGGCGTTGCAGTGATCCATTTAGCACAAATCGCTTCTAGCCACAAATTCGAGATAGGGCTGAAATTCTTTTAGACCTTGAGAAGAATATTTTGTAATTTAATTTGTGAACCTTAGACACTCTCACTGTTTATTTATTAATTTATAAAATAGAATAAATGAATTGCTGTGTGTGCATATCGGAGTTCCATTTATGCATAGCTGCGTCAAGACCCGCTTTTGAAGTAGGCCTCAATTTCTTTTAGGCTCAGCTTGTCATCATCGTTTTTATCCCAGGTAGTTATAAATTTTCTAACCTCGTCATCGTTGAATGATTCACCCATGTTTGACAGCGCAGCCTTCAATTCCTTGAATGTGATCTGGCCGTCTTTGTCGAAATCAGCCATGGCGAAAAATTCCTTGGCTTTATTCTTGCTGAGATTCAAATTTAAAAAGACAACCAACTATAAATAGGATTAAACGAATCAATTATTTCAAGCTTGTTTATACTTATGTTTAATTTGTAAACATTTTTGGAGAAAATTTAATATTATTAAAGAATCCGGAATAATCTTGCATGTGAGCTTAGTAATAAGGAATGTGTTAACTTAATTGTTATTATGAATGAAAATCATGGACTTTACGATGTGTTATTTCGGTGAACTATATTTTTGTAAAGGTAATAATCAATATAAATAAAATATTATAAACAATGAAGTAATTCTTGGATTTTTTAAAAAAAATTGCGCAAATTTGAAAAATAGAAATACTAAACTATTATCCTATAGTGAGCGAAATGCGGAGTTATCAGATTTCAATAAAAAAATTTTGCTCTCATATTTGTGATGTTATTAGAATTCGTGATCGCTTACTCGGCCTTCATATGACTGATAGCAAAATTGTGCTTCCAGATTTCTGTGACATATTTTACACGAATAAATAATATTTTCGGATTTTATATTGCTTAGTCACGTTAATATGAAATATAAGCACAGATAAATGGATTACTATACTATTTATCTGACGAGCTACGGGGATGATGTTTTAGGCTTCGCGTGCAGCAACTCAATCGAAGGAAATGAGACTTTTTGCATTGATTGTTTCGTGTTTTTCAAAATGTTGTCTACTTTTGACCTACTATACCTTCGGCTTGAAATTTTAAAGTACTTTAATAAATAAGTCTTTTTAGTTTTACCACAATTTTAAATTAATTATCTATTTACATACTGTTTGTTGCGGAGAACTAATATATATGCAAGTATGTATTAGGTTTTGTGAACCTAGTAACAAATTAGTTCAGTTGTGACCAGAAGGATAAACCAAAGGCAGCATGAACGGAAAGTATATATATTAGTTCTTCGCAACAAACAGTATTTAACTGTAATATATTGAATTGAATGATGTCATGCTTACCGCGAAATGAGATAACAGATATCGATGAAGGCCAGAGTGTATGGTCTAACTGGAGTAACAGGTGTTCGGAAATTGTTGTAATTCCCAATTTGGGTGAACTTTAGCATAAATTTATATCCATCAGGTTGGTATCATGTACCAAGTCGGAAACCATAGTGTTGGTATCCGGTACTCATCTATTTCAAAAAATGGTATCAGTTACTACCACATTAGCCATAGTGTTAGTATCCTTTAGAGACTCGGTATATATATTATATAGTGTGAGTTAGCATTGAAGTTGCATTGTCGTTGACTTCAGATTATGTTAGTTTCACTATTACAGGTTTACACATTCGTCTAGGAGATTGTACCGTCCTATTATTCCACATTCTTCTACCAAATATATAGTGGTTAAAGGGCGTAATACCGGCGCCTACTGATGAGACGCCAGTAAGCATGAAACGAATGTGCATGAGATTATACTTTCCGTTCATGCTGCCTTTGGTTTATCCTTCTGGTCACAACTGAACTAATTTGTTACTAGGTTCGCAAACCTAATACATACTTGCATATATATTAGTTCTTCGCAACAAACAGTATTTAATTGTAATATATTGTGTTAGTAACCGATACCAACATTAATTATCTATTTGTATGAATATCATAGTAACAAAAATAATTTGTTCCTAGACCAAAAAAATGGAAGAAATAATTCAGATTTATTTTGTTTCTCAAATTATTTAAATAAAAACGGCTTGAAATGCCGCTATTTGCCAGAAGCTTACATAGTTCATGCACACGATGCGATTTCAATCATTGAATTCTATTCACATACCCAATTAGTGATTCTTCATTAAGTTATGAATTTCAGGGTTTAATACATTAAATTATCACTTACTGCAAGCTAAGGTAGTTTAAAAGGTGGCAAGTGACACATTGCGTACTGAAACTGTTATATGTCATTTTTTTATTAACTGTAGAACCTGTATACATATGGCAAAAGCAGCAAAAATCTTATATTCGTAACTGCATTTGAATTGTACAGACGAAAATTCCAGTCAATTGCAATGCGTATGTGACATCTAGAGGTGGAAGACGTATAACTGATTTTCTATAACTTATGTGCAAATTGCAGTTAGTTCATCATTAATCGGGTTCATGTTGTGCCCTATGAATGCTCAAGAAAGGTCAAAGCGCGTTATTGTGTGAGACTGACAGTAGTCTTGCTATATTGTATGACTGATTCGTTAAAAAGTGATTGGTGTTTATCCCAAGCACGCAAACTTGATTTACCGAAATTTTGTCACTACTCGAGCACTGAATACTTGCTTACTCGTATAAAAGGTAAACGTGTACAAAATCTGTAAAACTGTTATGTTTATGACTGCATAGTTATAGTGCAAATGACATTTGTAGTCAAATTGGTAAAGTTTAAGAGTCGAATATCCATTTTTCCGTTACAAATGATTGACGATTTGATACTCAGTAATAATATTGCTGTCTTGCACTAATAACGATTATTAAAGAATAAAACTTCTCAGTACGTGTGATCGACTTAAGGCATACTATGTTGTGAGATTGGCCAGATATAATTTGATTGGTGTTTTTCTCACGATGACAAAAATTATATAAATAATTGTTGTTTTCACCTGCACAAACAAATTTTATTTTTATAATTTTCTAAAGTGTATTAAAAGCTACAGATTTTATTCTTTTTGGCTGTATTAAACTTTTGCTGACAACATTCCCAGTTAAGTATAGTGTCGGTAAGACCAATTTGACTGAGAGTTATAAATCTGTTTTTCCATACGTTTCAAATGCATTTTGGTTTGATCTTCACTAGTCAGTTTGCCGTCGTGTTTTGATGACCATCATGGATGTTAGAAACGTGGCATTATGTGTGACTGTCGATAGTTTTGCTAAATTGTGCTACTAGGTATGCACAATCAGATTGAAGATTATATTATTTTCGCAAATTTTATCAAACCAATGCAATAATTGATTACATATTTGCATAATTTTTACGCGTGTACGAACCGATGGAAACGTGTTATATTTCTGGTGCAAGGGTATTTTTGTCACCAACCTTTTCAGTCAAGTGCAATCTCAACGAGACCACTATAATTAAGAAAACCACATATGAATTTCTAGTGCATAAACTCGCATTGCGGATGGATCCTCGTTATTTTGTTTTGCATCGGGCTTTGTTTATGGCTTCGAAAGTTCAAAATGCGTCAGAATCTGTACTTGGCAGAAGTTTTATTGTGTTGTTCAACTAGTTAGTTACAACATTACTAGTGTTTATCCTTTGTTTGCAAACTTGATTTAAAGATAATGTGCCACAATCCGTGAAATCAGTGGGTATTTTCTTGTATTAATTAAATACTTGTGTCGAAGGCAACCAAAATATTACGTTAGTAGTTGCATAGAATGTTGATGCCAATCTTGTCAGTCAATTACAGAGTCTACGAGACTATATATTTTGTTGATTCTAGTCGAGGGCCTGTTTGGATACTAGTAGATTGTTGTTGAATTTTGTTATTCTTAGCCAGTCGATTAGAATATCATGTTGATGAAACTTTTGAATATTAAGGCCAGGTGCTTGTTGTTTTATTTAATTAGAAATATACTGTGTAATATTAAAAGGCATGGACATTATAAATATATATATATATATATATATATATATATATATATATAAAGATTATATATATATATATATATATATATATAGATTCTTTAAAAGGAGTGCAAAGTGGCTTTTAATTCTATTTTAGCTGAACTGGTTTGGATGTTAGCGGGGCAGATTAATTTCTTAACGAAAAGTTCGTAAATATGAAGTCTTATAGATTAAATGATTTTTCTAACTTTTAAGCAAATCGGTATAAAGATCAGAACTCACATGAGCAAACAAATCTGGGAGGAACTTTTATTTAATTTTCTATAACCTTTATCTGAATTACGGTTATCTTTCGAGCTCTGTTGATGACCATGGGATTTAGAATCGCGTTAGCACGTGTTAATGAGAGTAAATTTACATTTTTGTTCTGTCGAGCAATCAACTCATGTTTGCAGACATAATTAAAGAACTTTTATCACCACCTGCGCAATGAATAATTGATTATTTGAGTGACATATACACCGGTTTCAAAGCAGGAAAAATGTAATGCACATAAAAAGTAAATTGTTGCAAAATTGTGTATAGTACAGTTACTTCATCTGCGTTGCGTAAATCTCATGACAGTGAAAAATTTAGCCGAAATATTTACGATGCAACAACATAAATGGAGTAAACTTATATTAGTTGCAACACAGATCGGATGAAATTATAATATACTTGACTGTATAAATATTACGCTGCCAACATTTTATTGTAGTACCATTAGGTGGTGAGAATCACAATTCTAAATGTTCATAACTTGTAAGTTTTTTTGCGTTTTAATACTCGTTTGTCAGTTTTCCTTCGTAATCTCCGGACGTCTACTAAATGTATATTTATTGATTCATTTTAACCCGTCTTTCTGAAGGTCTTAACATTTTGTATATGCTGATTATATACGTGTATGTACAACCAGTATTTAATAGCATATATATATATATATATATATATATATATAAGGAACAGTTTGAGTTAACTATGTGCATATTCATGCTATCATAATTCTTTACTAAATGTTCCAAGCGTGTAGTCATACAATGTATATAGTAGAGACAACCACGACCCTCTCAATTCACTTACAATGATAAGATTAATAGTCGCAATGCTCAATTCCAAATTTATTGATCTCATCCTGAGTTCAATACTTTAATGGCGAAAATGGGGAGGGTAATCATAGGAAGGTCATGATAATACAAAATTACAGTACAACGGTAAAGTAAAATTAATTAAAATTAAAATAGAGTAACAATAAGCCAGCTTATTGACATAAATTATGCCCAAAGCATTAAATGAAGGTTACTCAAAGCGAGGTTTAGAGAGAGAGAAAGAGAGAGAGAGCATGAAGTTGGGTTTGTACAGGCAAACGTACATATACCAATAATGAACCTCTATTGGAGGGATCCTCATTCAATAAATGCCCGGAGTAGATCGAGTTAAAATAGGATGAAATTAGGTGGAAAGAGTCTAAATATCTAAAGTAGGTAAAAATATATGTATACTTGATCACGATTGTAACAAGGGCTAGGTGGAATTTTGCAAAACTGCTATAAGCCTACTCACTAGTCTTCTCCCATCATATTCAAAATTGAGTTCTCTTAAGAGGTTTATGTGTTAATCTGATTCATTCAACCTACGCCTTCCGCCATTCAATAAAGTTACATTAAAATTGGAATTAAAGATTTTCCTGCAGTTGTCATGTGTATGATATCCATTTGAGATAGCATTTAAATCTATTTTATAGTTAACGAGATCAATCTCCTGCGACTTTGTAGGGCATTGATTTAACAGCCTTCTCAATAGCCGATCTCTTGTGAGTACCTGGTTTGATCCGAGCTATGCTTGTGGCCGTATTACACAGTATTCTGTGTTATCCTCTACATAGCTTTATCGGGTGCATTGCTTCCCTATAAACATAAGATTAGAATTTAAAAATAATTGATTTCGCGGGTGGTGGTAACAATTCTTTAAATCAAGTTTGCGAGCTTGAAGTAAACACCAATCCCATTGTATTTGACCAGTCGTCGAACAACATAACAAAACTACCGCCAGCCGCAACGCACTGACGCGTTTCGACCTTACTTGATCATCATCAGAGTACGATGGCAAGCTCGCAAACTTGATTTAAAGAATTGTCACCACCAACCGCGCAATCAATTATTGTTAAATTGTATTGCCTATATATGTATATGTGGCGAAAGCTGCAAACAGTTAATGTTCGTGACTGCATAGAAATTGTGCAGCCGACATTTCCAGTCGAGTTCAATGTATGCGAGACTGCTAAAGGTGAGAGCCGCATATCTAAATTTGTTTTCCATATATATTCAATGCGGTTTGATCCTCGATAGTCAGTTTACCGTCGTACTCTGATGATAAACTTAGATTCTTTGCACGGTATCTCACATATTTTTTATTTATTCAGTGGTTCATTTTTCTCCTTCTGGGTCGGTAGCTTATTTCTAAAGTAAACTTATGCATTACAAAAGTTCCAATGGTGTATTTTGTTACTATCGTACTTATTTTTCTACTTGATCTGAAATCAGGTGTTACCATAGTACTGTGCTTTTCGAAATCCGTCTCTTGATTCACCTTACTGAAATATTAATCTTTTAACACCTGATCCCTTCTAATACATTTATCGGATAGTCATTTATCCTGAATATTTAATTCAATCTCTTCAGCTCGTTATCTTTGTATATTAAATCCAATATTGTACGACTTCTTAATATCATAGATTTCAAATTGACCATTTATATTCCATAAGAGTGGTTTGAGAAGATACCTAACTATCTTTCCTATAATCATCCTATTCAAATATTTTACTATTATGTTTTATATTCACATACAAACATGATAACTTCATTTTTCTTATTTATCCGACGATATCTTTCACATTACTTATTCGTAAGATAAATTAAATATACTAATTTTCCTTTATGAACTAATTTGATAACGGGTTTCACAATGATCAAATTAAAAAAGTCGTGATGACACCTGCGCCATCTATATACATACAACTGTAAAGTGAGCAAAACACTCTTTGTAATTCAATGTGTGGTTTAGATTATATCACAGAATTATTTTTCAAATTTTGTAATCTACGCGTAGAACTTTTATTGAATTCAATAATTATTTAAAATAATAACATGAATAAATTTAGGATAGTCTTAAAAATATTTTAAAACATTTTATTATCGTTATATGAATAAATAAGTTGTTATTAAAATGTATTCCTTTAACAAGAAGAATGATACAAACAGACGGTGCTTTAAAATGGGCATTACCCGAATTCTACTTTAAAGGGCCTATATACAAATGGATAAGTCAATCGCCGGAGAAGAATATTTAATTCGCGTCTCTGCGATTAAATTTGTAAAATTATCCAAAGTAAATTTTAAATAAAGTTTAGCTGGTTTTTCGAAATGTAACTGGTCTATTTTAAGTGTCGACTTTATATGAACTGTGATAAACGTGATGGTCTCGTCTTTTGGAGGTACGTGTCTCAACAAAATTATCGCAATACGAAAATTTAATATAAGGAATCGGTTTGAATTTTCTGAGATCATTTCTCTTTCAGCCAAATTGTTCACATTTTAACAATGATAATAAATATGAGACCCGTCACGATACGTAGGCGCCAAATTTGCGAAACTTTTTTGTAGCATGTCCTTCCTTTTTACTCAAAGTTGACATCTCTTATTTCTGTATTATTTTACTCGTTCACCCATTAACTCGTTAAATTCGTTCAATTTCTATTATCGGGAAATTACGTATATAAATGATAGTTCAGACTTCTGCCAATAGTATAGTGGAAAGTGATTTAAGCGTTACGGAACCGGAAAATTTTCTGATTGCAAACATGGATCCACAAAAGTTAATGTGACCACCTCTCGCTATTAACGAAAATTAAATATTTTGTATTCAGAGCGCTTGCGATGTTTAACTTTAAGTGAATAACTTTTAAATGGAAATTTGCTCGAGCTTTGATTAGATAAATTTCATTTCTGTTAATTAAACAATATTAAATTCAAATATCTGATTTATACATTTAAATCCTAGTAACGTAGATACAATTTGTATGAAACAGTTGGTTATTATATCGCATGTTGGTCGCGTTTAAAAGTTTGCAACATTGCAATAGCTATTAAATTATATCAACTTAAACTCACTTCATCATGATGCCTAAACTTTAACAAAATGGGAACTGATGATAATTCGTTGATTCACTTGATTAAATTGCCAAATCTGAACGAAGTTCTACCAATGACGAGTATCACTTAAAGGTGGGCGATGCACTTTTATTTGCACAAGTGATAATATGCTTACTAAAATCACGGCTGATTCCTGATAGATTTGTGCATTTAGCACAAAAATGGTGGATTACGCTTATTTTCAAATTCCACATCCGCCGACGCATTCAGAAATGCTTATTTTATTGTTTGAGAAGACTATTATCTGTACGTTCTTCTGCTAACTGCGAATATGATCGTATTAATTTGTAGGCATAATTATGTCTGTATTGAAAGAATGCTAAAACGCATACCAAATGTTTGTTGCAATAAAATGACATTTAAAGTGACTGTGCATGAATTCATGAGATTGGAGTAACATTTTTCGAAATTCAATAAATTGCTTACGCTTCTTTTGGCTGGATGAGGTGGAGCAAATTTTAAACAAAAAGGTTTACACTGGAGAGCAGGTTTCAACATGAACAAAAAATGTGATTTCCTTCTGGCATCTATGTTGAATTAACGCTTTTACTTCTCGTCGATGGTAGAATGTAGTGCCCATGAGTCATCAGCATATTCTTTCGCAGTGGGTATACATCTGTGGTGCGATAAGTTCATCAAACATAACTCAAATACTTGCAAAAAATGCACATTCTTTTTTAATTAGGAGGAAGTTACTACGCTGTATTAAGATATGCATTTAACTAATTAGCGGAAAACATTGACACATTATTCAAATATTTTCTTCAGTTCCTTATGTCTAACTGTCAAATTCTACAGCTTTATCTAACGATGAAATTAGGCACAAACAAATCTGCTTAGCTGAACAGTTTGAGAAGGGGAAAAATGCTCCGGATTGACCACGACCGGAAAGCATAGCCGGCGGATGTTGACGGGGATCGCTTATTTCGTCAAGGATGAATCATGCATTTTAACTTGACCATTAAAAATCAAAATGTATCCCAACATGCGACTGATAAAATATATTGATGGAACACGCCAAATTAATATTCTGTTTCTTTCATTTGATTGCTTGCCAAATAAGCAGCCCACACTATTAATGTAGAGGAATACAAAGGATTATTATTTAATTGGAAAAGTTAAGTTAAAACTAACCTTCAAATTGAGAGTACCGTTAACTGGGTTGAATTTGCATGTACTTATCGGTTACATGGTAATATGATTCAGTTTCATTGAATTAATGATCATAAAATAAGCACCATTATCATACTTTACTTCATCAGTCTGAAGAAAATTTCCAAACTATTGTTTGAAGTCCGTAATTATGCGCTAAGACAAGTCGTGGTCGTTAGAAAACTATGACATACTTGCATATATATTAGTTCTCCGCAACAAACAGTATTTAACTGTTATATATTGAATTGAATGATGTCATGCTTACCGCGAAATGTGATAACTGATATCGATCAAGGCCAGAGTGTATGGATTTACTGGAGTAACAGGTGTTCAGAAATTGTTGTAATTCTCAATTTCGGTGTACTATAGCATACATTGATATCCATCATGTTAGTACCATGTACCGACTTGGAAACCATAGTGTTAGTACCATGTACCTTATCGGTACTATAATGTTGGTATCGGTTACTAACACAATAGCCATAGTGTTAGTATCCTTTACAGACTCGGTATATATATTATATAGTGTGAGTTAGCGTTGAAGTCGTATTGTCGAGACTTTATATGATGTTAGCTTCACTATTGCAGGTTTACACATTCGTCTAGGAGATTGTATCGTCCTATTATTCCACATTCCTCACCCAAATATATAGTGGTTAAAGGGCGTAATACCGGCTCCTACTGATGAGTCGCCAGTAAGCACGAAACGAATGTGCATGAGATTATACTTTCCGTTCATGCTGTCTTTGGTTTATCCTTCTGGTCACAACTGAACTAATTTGTTACTAGGTTCGCAACACCTAATACATACTTGCATATATATTAGGTCTCCGCAACAAACAGTATTTCCAAACTATTGATTGAAGTCCGTAATTATGCGCTTAGACATGTCGTGGTCGTTAGAATACTACGACAGAGACATGTATCATAAGTCTCTACAGCTGATAACTCCTGAAGATCTTCGGAAATCATGGGATATACTCAGTTTGAATTAAGTAATTGGCAGCTCAGCTTTAGAATGCTTTACTAAATTACAAAACATACGAGCCGACTAGCTCTGTTCATCGGCTATTTGATGATGAAATGTCGATTGCTTCAGTTGGAGCTATGTTTATGATGACTAATTACACATCATCTCCACCATGTTAGAACGGCCACTTCGGTAGATAGACAGAAACGCAGAAGGTGTAGATTAACAGTTACTAGACCAAATGACATTATTTTTAAGAAAGGTTACTTGATCACGCCACAACCTTTCCTCACTAATAACAAAACACGTAAATGGCAACGAACAGGCTTTGGTGCTGTAGCCCGTTTAATTTTCTCCTATTGGGATAGGCTGTTCTCAGACATGGCGTGCAGAAGTTCTAGATAACCGTTTGTGCGCGCTTGTTCGTATGTGCATTTGTATGATGGAAACCACACTGACGAAGATAAAATCGCAATGAAAATATAGAGGATTATGTATTTCAGACTTAATTTTTCTCACGCCGTCTTCTCAAATGTACTTTAGTTGAATGGAATGTTACTTTAGAAATTTCTGTGCACTTACAGCAATAGCCTGTCTGCCCATTTCGTCCAATTATACAGGTCAGTTAAATAGGCTATGGTTAGTTACAATGGTTGTGAAAAACGTTTAATATAACTAAACAATAATTGATTGCGCGGGTGGTAGTAACAAATAGTTAAATCTAGTTTGTGAGCTTAAAGTAAACACAAATCCCATTGTCTTAAACCAGTCGTGGAACAAAATAGCTTTTATAACCGCCAGTCGCACATACTGAGGCGTTTCAACCTTCCAAGAATTTCATCATAGTACGACGGCAAACTGACTAGCGAGGATCAGATTACAATACATATATGGAAGGCAAAATTAGATATGCGGTTCTCAAATTTATTAGATTTGCATACATTTTACTTGACTGGAAATGTCGGCAGCACAATTTCTATGCAGTCACGAACATTAACATTTTTCAGCTTTCGCCATTTATATATATATATATATATATATATACATATATATATATATATATATATATATATATATATATATATATATATATATATATATATATATATGGTAATACATTTAAAAAAATCATTGATTGCGAGGGTGATGGTAACCATTTCTTAAATCATTGATATAATGCAGTGACACCTACACAAATGTTATGCATTTGATTGAAAATGAATCGTGCATTCATCGTTCTTCTAAATTTATGTTTATGTGAGTCTAAATAGATTTTAGTACAAATCAACATAACAAAACGCTACGTTATGTTAATGGGGTTTGATTCCCGACAGAAACAATGTCGTCACGATCTAATATACAGAACAATGTTCCAAAACGCATAATTACTTGTAACCAACGGTTGATTAGATGTACTACAGAAAAAATAGTACATATGTCAGTATAAACTAAGAAGTGTATAGTTTAGAAAAAGGAAATTCATCCAGTAAACCTGTTTCGTCCTTATTGGAAACTCATCATGTACAGGCCAGCATTTGCCGCGGACGGGCTCGAACCTGAGCACGTCTGCTTCGGAATCTGGTGCTCTAACCACTGAGCCACCCTGCCGCACACTACACTGCACACAATTTTCAGTTCTTTTCTAATCAATGTAACTCGGTTAGTCCTTTTTTAGGTAGAGCTCATATGGCATCCGTTGAGACCCAAAGTTCCAATTAACCATCCCAAATCTGTCATTACTGAATAGACATCGCATTGCATAGGTAAGTGGTATTGAAATGAACAGTTGTATAATTAAACGACCATTGGTTGCGCGGGCGGCGTTAACAATTATTATCATGAAATTTGCGGTCTTGATAAAAACACCTGGCCAATTAATTACTTACACATGTCAGTATAAACTAAGAACTGTATAGTTTAGAAAAAGGCAATTCATCCAGTAAACCGGTTTCGTCCTTATGTGGAACTCATCACGTACTGGCCAGAATTTGCCGCGGACAGGACTCGAACCTGTACACGTCTTGTATAAATTGTACGTGACTGGAAATGTCGGCTGTACAATTTCTATGCAGTCACAAACATTAACTGTTTGCAGCTAAATGTGAGAGCCGCATATCTAACTTTGATTTCCACATATAGTCAATGCGGTTTGATCCTCGATAGTCATTTTGACGTCGTACACTGATGATGATCATGGAAGGTCGAAACGCGTCAGTGCGTTGCGGCTGGCGGTAGTTTTGTTATGCTGTTCGACAACTAGTTAAATAAAATGGGATTGGTGTTTACTTCAAGCGCGCAAACTTGATTTAAAGAATTGTTACCACCACCCGCGCAATCAATTATTATTAAATTGATCGCTAAAAAGTTTTATGTGATAATGCAATTTTTTGGGTAATAAGATTAACATTCCTATATGCACTGCTGTCAAATTTGATAACATTTTGAAAATGAGATAGAAATTGACAAAGAAACTGGAATCCTGATATTTTCCATAGGCAATATTGCAAAATGCTACATATACTACGTTCTTCGGCGAAGAGGCTGAAAAATTGAAGCTTACATTTTAACAGAGAAAAAAATCATCGCTTGATACGTTCTTGTAAAGAAAGTAGTGATGCAAAATCTGATGGTATTTGAATACATTTGAATTATCTCTCTGATGATCTGAATGCACTTCGTCTGTTTGCACAGATTTCATTTTGGAACTTTTATCAGTATTTCATTCCTAACCCTAGACAAGCAACGTTTAAAATGCTGAAACCTTCACCTCATACAAAACCGACTGATTTGTACAATTAAATGAACATTGGCTGCGTGGGCGGTGAAAACAAATACATTTGTCAAGGTTGCAATTTTGATGCAAACAACAATCCCTTTATCAAATATATTTGTCAGCTCAGACTAAGCAATGCATAATGTAGAAAGGCAGTTCATCTAGTAGACCGGTTTCATCCTTATTTGAAATTCTTTACGGTCTAGAACCTGGGCACATTTGCTTCGGTGTTTGTTGCACTAACCAATGAGCCACTGTGCGGTACAAATTTATTATCGATTTATAGAGGAGAAACTGATTTCTTTACGGAATGATGCTCTTGCTGGTTAAAAAATTGTTTTTGGGACGTAGCAAAGACAACCCACAATGGTTTAGAGTAATGCTCGTCAACATTTGCACTAATAACAAAACTGGTCCAAGTCAACGAAGCAAAAGTTGAGTAAAACCCACAGGACAGAAATACAAGTATTGGCCAACGCTGCGACCATATTATTCTTTCCCCAGACAAAATATATGGATTGGATATCATGCATCGCGATTAGTATACGTTTGAGTTTATTCGATTGATTTCTGATCCGTACTTTGAACTTGATACAAAGTGTGATGCAACGGAAAATCTTTGATAGTCGCTTCCATGAAGTTATATTAAGTGTTGCAACATGGACAGATCACATTTGCCGAAAAAATCTGAAGCTAGATGGGACACCGACATTTCGATTTTATTCTTTAAATAAGACTCGTTAACATTTTATTAAATTAAGTCTAATTTTGCTAATTAGAAATACGTCAACGCATGAATTAGCCATAATCTAGGCGCAGGGAACTCACTTATATGAGTATAGTTTGAATGGATCAATTTAGTCTGTTTAAAGGTAGGCAAATTTAACGTTAACAATTATTGAAAGTGTTCGTTGGATTAAACAAACATTGGTTGCGCAAGCGGTGATAACAATTACTTTAATCAAGGTTGCGATCTTGATATAAACACCTGACCCATTATCTACATATATTTGTCAGTATAAACTAGGCATTATATAGTGTAGAAAAGGCAATTCATCCAGTAGACAGATTTCGTCCTTATTGGGAACTCATCACGTACTGGTCAAAATTTTCCGCGGACAGGGCTCGAACCTGGGCACGTCTGCTTTGGAATCTGGTGTTCTAACCACTGAGCCAACCTGCCGTATCTTACACAATTTTTAAATATATACAGCGGTACCTCGAGATACGTGCAGTCTAACATACGAGTTTTTTGAGATACGAGCCGGAGCTTGGGCCATATTTTCGTTCAAGATTCGAGCCCAAATCCGAGATAGGAGACGTGTTTCCGGAGCGTCCCGCTAGTTGGCACGCAGGGTCGAGCATCATTCGAGAGAATCTCTCGCTCACTCGCACATGTTGCCCGTTTGAATCGAAGTGTATCTTGTGCGTTGTACTTTTTTTTGCTTGAATTTTTGCGTGATTACTTCGCTTTTTTGTGTGTTATCATGGAGCCGAAGAAAGTGACTGCTCGGGACAATGGTGACAGGAAGAAGAGGATGGTGTCAATAGAAATAAAGCAAGAAATAATGGACAAAATGAGCGTAGCGTACGAGTAATTGGACCCGCAATGATCTATGACCGTAGTACATCGACAATTTGTACGATATTGAGGCAGAAGGATGCCATCAAGTACAATCAAATGTTTCTTAGTTAGCCTTTCTTTTTACGTGAAGTGTATATGACGTACTTCAGACCTAAAGTTCCAATTAACCATCCCAAATCTGTCATTATAGAACAGGCACCACAATACATGGGAAAGTGGTATTGAAATAGAAATTTTATAATTAAACAAACTGTACACTGCAAATTCTGGACGTTACTTTAGAAGTTCTCAATAAGGACGAAACCGGTCTACTGGATGATTGCCTTTTCCAAATTATACTATACTTGGTTTATAATGACAAATGAATGTTAATAATGGGTAAGGTGTTCGTTTGATTTTGTGTCATTTTTTACTAATTTTCCATTAATGAGAATTATTGATTTTCTACGTGATTATGACCGACAAAATTTACCATATATTACTGTGATGACTTCATTTGTGTTGTTTAGATATGTAATACATTTTCTCTGTTCAACTGTAAATATGAAATAATGGTATAGGAATGTGTATGGCTTTAGTCCAGATCATGGCTGATATATTTATATGCATGTTGCAACAAAAGATCTCTGAAATATTGTGTAAAGTTTAATTATCCACATTTTCTGTTGATGACATATTTTGGCGCGATTATTTTGGCGCATTGTTCGGATTAGTCTTCTATAAAGAAAGTTGGACAGTTCTGTATCCACATTTTAATAGCCACTGCCCACTGAAATGGAAAGAAGCTTTGTTAAGACATTGTGTAGTTAAAAATGACATTTATTTACCTGACTTCCTGCAGACTTTGTTGGAAGCGTACGTAACACTATGTTTATCATCGGATATCCATTGCAATTTAAAGGTATGTATATACCTAATGATGTAATATAATCCGCTGAGAGTTGAATGTAAACTGTTGTATATTCACCTACAATCCACCATCGAAATAGCAATGTAGCACATATACGGTAGATTGCATTCATTTTTAGTCTTCACACCTTTCACAGCATAATTAGTTTGGATTTCTTATCTACTGAATGTCCTCAACTTAGCTATATATTCCAAATATAACTTAGTTACATTTTTCTCCTGAAAAAATAATTTAATTTGAATGAGTTACTTTTGATTATGCAGCGGCTCATTTACCTTATAACGAAACGAAAAATGAAATGGTGTGATACGCGTTGCTGTTATCCATTTAGGACCCGTTGCTTTTGGCCGCACTTGCAAAGTAGGCTTCAAATTTAACATCTGCTTGAATCTGGTCTTGTTATTCGAGAACTGAGTTTTATTAGATTTCTGATAAAGGCACTTGAAATGTGATACTGAAATATAATATCACCAAGATTAGATCGACCATCATTTCTGGGGTTTAGTACTAATGGTGCGGAAGCCTTTGTGATGACGGGACTAATCGGCGCGTTGTCTTCATGGAAGACGAACACGGCGCAAACATGGAACTGAGATTCATTTGGATCATTTCGGAAATTTGGGTACAAATCATGGAACCACGATAGAAAATCGTGGATATGTTAACTTTAATGATCGCACTGCGTAACCAATAGCAAAAAATTTCAAGGCTTCAAATGGTTTTTGCCAATATGAAATATATTATGTAATATACCTCTTTTCAATAACTTATATCGCTCTTTTATCAAATGATCAAAGATGAAAGTGAATTTTTACGATATGTGTTGAAGTGATCCACTTAGGTCACACAGTTTGTGGCCAAACAGCCAAAGAAAGCTTCAAATTTGTTTAGCAAATATGCGATATATTACCTAATATATTAATTTTACATTAATTACATAGCTGTTTGATTATCAAATAAACAAATAAAAATACGACACTTTGCAAAATGTGTTGTGGTGATAAATTTAGATGACAGATTATGGCAACACTGTCAAACTAGGCTTAAAATTTTTCGCCAAAACTATGTGTATTATTTAATAAAACTTCTAAACATAACTTACATCACCGTTCTTATCAAATGACTAAATAAAAAGTTGAATTGTTGCGATATCAAATGCGGTGATCTATTTAGGTTGCGCCAGGTCTAATTGCATATTTAAATTGAGTTAAGATGACTTCATGTGCTCGAGAATTATATTGAGTAATTTAATTAAGATTTGCCCCCAATTTTCGCATTGTTTTTTATCATGTAACAAAAAATAAATGACCTATTGCGATATTGAGCAGATCCAATTAGGTGGCTCCACTAAAATTGCTTACTTGATGTAAGCCTCAATGTATTTATATACTTAAGAGATATAATATGTAAAAAAATCATTTATCTTCGATAAACCCGTTGTTTATTTATTAAATAATAAATGAATTAATACGGCCCGCGTTGTGTAGATCTGTTTATGTTTTAATACTTGTAGCAACGTATTTCTAATAATCAACAACTTATTTTTGTCCTTAAGCAATATGCTATCTAATTAAATACATTTGATTATAATGAACCGACTGTTTATTTATGAAATACCAAATTAATTCAAATGAATCTTTGCGATATGCCATACAAAAATCTACTTAGGGAACCTCGCCGATGATCGAAATTAGCTTCAAATTCTTTTTGAACTTGAGAAATATATTATGTAATGAAAATAATATCAGTCAGATTATCTGGCGGATTATTTATCAAGTGAAAATATAAATTTAGTAATTATTACGACATGCGTTGCTGAGATAGATTTAGAGCACTCCACTTCTTGCATTATATACGAAGTTTTCATCAAAATGTTTAGTTCTTCAGTATTTCTTAACGCAATTATACTCAATTGCGTCAGCTTTTTTATGCTGATAGTTCATCTAATAAAAACATGATAAATTATTACGATATGTCTGGCGGCGATACAATTAGCCACCGTCGCATCTACTAGCATATGAACGGTAAGCCTTCAATACTCTTTCCTCTTTAGAAATAATTTATTTTAAAAACTAATTTGTCTAGGATTTCCAATGCTGTCTTTTGTCAAATTGAAAAATAAATAAATAAAAATTTCCGCAGAATCTTGTGGAGATCCATAAATGTCGCACCGCTTCCAGACGAAAATTCTAATTACGCCACAAATGGTTTTGTCTATGAGATTTATATTATGTACTAGAACTCATTTCATTAGTTAATCTTGACGAGAAACTAACAATTAGCAAAATAATATAATCGTTTTTTTTGTAATACGCATTGCAGAGATCCATTAAAGTAGCTCCGATTTGAGCTCTATATTAGAAATAAGTCTCAAATAATTTTGTTTTTGGGAAATATATTTTGCACTAGCATTTAATTGCCTTGTGTGTTTCCAATGTTAAACAAACAATTTAAAAAAATAAAATAATTGTTTAAATTGTGAAATGCATAGAAGAGATCGATTAAAGTAGCACCAATTCAAAGCAGATATTCAAATTTAACCTCAACAAATTTTTGCTTGTGTAATACATTACTTCAGAACACCCACTTGAATTCGATTGGCTAGCGCTGAATTTACCAAAAAGCAAAAATATATAAGTATGTTATCGGTATATGCACTGTGAAAAAAATTCTATCACGCCGATTCTAGCTACATATTCGAATTATGCCTGAATCTATTTGTCTCATTATAAAAAATTTTACAAAAAAATATATATTTTCCATTCACGCCCTCGCAGTTTGCTCATCAATTAGCAGCAAAAAATAGAACGTTTATTACGATATGTGTTGCGGAGATCCGCTTACCTCTCAAGTTTGATATTGGCTTCAACTGCTTTGTTTGTCTATAAAATATAAATTAATTAATGAAACTCAGTTTACGTATCACATCCAGGCGTTTATCTATAAAATAATACATAAAATTAAATGAAGATGTGTAATATGCATTGAAAAGATCCATTCCGATCGCGCCATTTATGATCGTTTATTCAAAGTAAGCTACATTTTGCTTTTGGTATTTTATAAATATATTATTTATTAACCCCGTTTACCTTGTAAAACCCGCTGTTTATTCATTAAAAAATAAAATTACATTAAATATTTACGGGTATTCACTTAGGTTGCTCCACTTCTAAATGAATATTCGAAGCATGTGCTATCCACATTTTGCCATTGAGGTAATTATCTTTTAATAAAATTCATTTGCCTTTGATTATCTCTCTATTTATTTTTCAACTAACTAAGTTTTAAGAGTCGAATTTCTGCGATATGCGGTGCCGTAATCCATTAAAAATTTACTGATTCTAACTAAATATTCGGATAAGAAGTCAAAAGATTTTTTCCCAAGAATTGTATTATCTTTTAAATCTCATTAACCTGGGGATATCTCGCTGTTTACTCATCAAGTACTAAATTAAATATAATGAAAACTGTAATTTGCGCTGCGGTCATACATTTTGGTTGCGAAAATACTAGCCACATACTCTAACTGAGCTTCATCACGTTCTATGTTAAATGAATATTTTTTGTGTAAAATAATCATTTTCTTCGCGTTGCCACGCAGGTTAATAATTAATTGAAAAAATTTAGATAATTATTTATTGCTTTGTTTGTTGTGGAGTTCCACTTATGTCGTCCAACCACCGGAAACAGATTTGTGGCAGGCATCAACTTATTTTCTTTTGAGTATCCGCGGTTTCATTCCGTGGGTAGTACAATTGCACTATCGGTTTCGCAAAGATCCGATTGATCAACGTTTTCAAGTAGGCACCGAGTTCGTCCGCGTGGCGTCTTGATGGTGATTTGCCACTTTACTACGAAGGCTTCAACATCGTTCAACTTGACCACTGGAAATGAGGCACCATCTAATCTACGTTAACTTGCATCGTTTCGGTGGCAAGGGACGAATCAGCACTCAGTCACAACGAAGACGAACTCGCGTATTTGATAATGAAACTGAGAGCGCCAACCTACTACTGACCGAAAAAAACGTGGATACTCTAAATGCCACGATCGCACAGCGCAATCATTCAAGAAATGTCTGACAGAATCTTATCTTCGCCGTTGAGAATGATAATATGCAACAAACGTCATTTGCCTTAAAATATGCCGCTGCTTATTAATCGTATGTTAAAATAAACTAAATGAATCCTTGTGAATCGCGGCGTGGCAATCTATTAGGGTTGTGTTACTTCTAGCCACATAATCATAGTAATCCTATTTTTTCATTTTCAGTTTTGGAATATACCATATAATAATTCTCATTATTATATTATATTTTATTATCCAAATAATACAAAAAATAAATGAGTTATTGCAATATGATTTTAAGAGATCCAGTTAGGTTCTGTCGAGAAATGTTATTTAATAAAACTTATTTTACGATCATACCATTTATCAAATAATAAAATAAATTAAATGTATTATTCGGGCATGCCTTGTAGAGCTGGGATTGCGTTGCATCACTTCAAGATACAAATTCGATTAAGCCACATTTTATAAATGCACTTAAGAAATGTATTTCTGGTGAAATGCAATTGCCTAGGAGTATATAGTTTTTTTAAAATTAAAATTAAGTTAATGAAAATATTTCTAAATGCGTTGTTTGTATCTTTTTGTGTCACGTCACTTCTAGTCACATATTCGATTTAAGTGTAATCTCCTTTTTAATCCTAAGGAATGTACTGCGTTGTAAAAACAATTTGCCTTAGATTGTTTTGCCATTTATTTATCAAACAATAAAATTAAATATGTATATAGTTAAGATTTGCTATTCGGAGATGCTATGCTAGGCAGATTTTCGAAGTAGGCCTAATTTAACTTTGCCATCGGAGCGTATATTGTATAACAAAATTCGTTCGTTTTAGAATATCCTACAATTTATTTATCAATTAATACAATAAAATTAACACTTTAATGTGATTTGAGTCGCAGAGGTTCATTTAGGTTGCGCCACTTCTAGCCAGATGTTCGACATAAGCCTCAAACTCGTTCAGGCTTAGAATTTCCTTGTTGTTTCTATTGCAGGTAGTTATGAAATTCTTGATCTCCACATCGTCAAATGATGCACCCATGTTTCTAAGCGCATTCTTCAACTCCGTCGCTGTTATTTGACCGTCTCTGTCTGCATCAGCTTGCTCGAAAAATTCCTTGGCTTTATTTTTGCTGAAGTATAAATAAAGCATACTGACGATGTTCAATATTTATTAATTGGTTTAATGTCTTCGAGCACGTCTGTGCATCTCTTTTATTTATCAAATATTTTGCACAGACGTATTACACTGTTAAGTTAAATATATTGCTGAATATCCAAGGCAAAATTTTCCGTTTCTCCTTAGCATGAATGAAACTATTTGAAGCTAAACCATGGATTTTTCGAAGTATCATTTATGTCAACAGTCTTTTCTAAATGTTTAGAAACAGTATCAATAATGTATATAAATTCAGGCACCAATTTTATGAAAAGAGGAATAGTTAAATAAATTTTTAGTGGACATAAAATTGTGGCTACATTTTTAAACAAAGCAATTCTGTGTGTATGTTATTGAGGATAATACATCTCATGACCGATAACTACGTTTTATAATGACAGATAAAAATCAGCGTTCTGATCTATAATATTCAAATTTTCCAAAATATATCATATTTCAGGATTTTTAATTATTTGGGCATATGAGAAGGAAATATAAGGAAATTAACAGTATTAGCGAACCTTATACTTTACGAGTTAGCTCAGTTATGTACTATGTAATTTGTTCAGCAACTCAGCAAAACGAAATGTTACCTTTTCAAAAATGGATTGCTTCATGCATTTTAAAATGATTGATTAGGACTGATTATTTTTACTTTTGGAAAGATATTGTTGTTCACTATGCTCCATGCTTGCAGTAATTCTTAACTTCATTGATTATCATAGGAAAAATTACTTGCGCCGAAACCTATTAAATTGGAAGAAATATTTCAGATCGAATTGTTTACACACGTCATTTAAATAAAATAAACTGCCTAAAATATTGCTATTTTGTTAGAAAATGAAATGTTTCATTCATTTACATAAATAATTTTGCATTTCAAATAATCGATCTATTTTTGCTTGCCTAAGCAGTTGTCTGCATGCTATTGCAATTTTGATAATACTTTGGCGACATTAAACGAATTAATTGCTTGCATAAGTAAGTTTTAAACATTTGTAAATGGTTGATGGGACCAGTCATGCTGGAAATTATGCTCGCAAATGAAAACAGTAAGAATTAATAAATATCGAAATTGATTTTCACTTGCATAGTTAATTTAGGTAATGTTGCTGTAAATTTAGAAAAATATTTAATTACGATTAGAAGTGAAAGCAATTTGAATGCGACTTTCACTAAAAATATGAACTTCCGGACGATAATTCGTCAATAAGACAAATGTTTTGAGCCAAAATTAATAAAGTGATGGCAAGTGTCTCATTGCATTATGAAAAGGCAAGTTACGATAGAAAGGCATTTAAAGCACTATTTTTTGAAAGTATAAACGTACTCGTTTAATTTTCAACAACTATTTTAATGTAAGTTATTATACGTAATTTTCACTGTAGCAGTGAGTATATGATACTGCCAAACAAGGATACATTTATGCGTAGGATGCATCCACATTTAAAAGGACAACAGGGCGTTCAAACTAAAATATTTGTCTCGCAATTAGACAAGTAATTATATTTAATCAAACATAATCAACATACTTTAATTCAACATATGCATAAACTTTTATAAGAATATTCACTACACATATTTAGATTTCAACTCTCAAACTGTCTTAAACTTTTCAATTTATTTTCATTTAAGATTAGATATTTCGCCATACATGCACCCTGGAAAATAGGATTATGATGCAATTGATATATAGAAATTATAACATTAAGAGTTACGAGAGCAAAATGGCAACATATATTCTAGTAGCAAAAATTATGACAAATAAATTCATTCGTCAGCATAGACTTTAAATAGGATTTTTTAAAGGAATTCCATTAACGCTAAATTCAAATATTTATCTACACTAATTCGGCCACAAACAGAGTTTTACCACAGATGCACAAATTAAATGTCTTCATCAGGCAAAACTATAAATCTCCGTGCATCCTTAATTAAACGTTCAAAATAGTACCATAAAATTACCACACAAACAAATAAGTTTTGAGGATTTTTCCTATATCAAATTTGTAAAATTATTAAATTAACGCGTTTCGTAAGTTACTTGACGATAAATTTATTTGCTTGTGATACAAATATTTTTATTTGTACGCTCTGTTATCCCTTTAAATATGTGTTGTCCGTATAAACTAAATTTTGTGAATGGTAACAAATACAGTTTATCGAGTAGACTGTTTTCTTCTTTTTTAGGGTCCCATCAAGTAATGCCATAAATGCCGAAATACACCATATATATATATATATATATATATATATATCTGTTGTCAGTATAAATTAAACATTGCATCAGATTCCAAAGACAATTAATGCAGTATACCAGTATAGACCTTAATGGGACCTATTCAATCGTCTCTAGTAGTTGCCGCGGGTGGACTCAAAACAGGAGAAATTCTGGACAGAACTTGAAATGTTCCCAGTAAGGACGAGAGCGATACAATGGATGATTTGCGTTTGCAACCTGATGGCATGATAGATTTATAAATATATATATATATATATATATATATATATATATATATATAAGACTAGATTTTTGAAACATGAGTTAAATAAGTATACTTGTTGTGGATTAGCACTGTGGCCTTGAACTAAAAGGCTGTGGGCTTGAACGCAGTCAGATTGCTGTGGTTCTAATGGAAAGTTTTTCAATAACGACGGAACGCTGGTCAAGTAGATGGATTACATTTATTATTGGATAATTTGTCAGGATTGAACATGTCGAATCAAAACTTAAAACAAAAAATTATTTGTAATATATAAAATATTTTGCAACAAGTTTCTTACACGTCCTAAAACTAAACTGAATTATATGAATAATCCGTGTATCCGAAATAATTGAAATATGAAAGATTACAAGATTCGTTTATGAAGGTCTAGAATTAGTCGATAAATATAAGCAAACACAATGAAAAATTTAATTTAATTATTGCACAATCAATGATTGCGTAATTATATCATTTTTTCACGTGTGAAAAGGCTGCGAAATGTTCTGCACGTGACTAAATATATATTTTCCAGCCGGAATGTTAAGTAAAGTAGAATCTATGCCAGATACTAGGGTTGAGAGATGCCTATTTTATTTATACACTTTAAAAAATACTCACTAAAGATATTGCATTCATGCTCTGATGATGCTCATGGATGGATGAAATGTGTCAGCACGTGTGCTGACGATTGGCTGGATACAATTGGAATAGTGTATTTATTAAGCTGACAAAATTGATTTAAATGGTTTTTATCACCATCTATGCTTTCAATGATATTTTATTTGCATGCATTGTACAAATTTTTCCAATGATGTAAAAATATGTCCACGGCTGCATGGAAATTGTGCAGCCAAATATTTCGGTCACGTACAACGTATACCAGACTACTAGGAGTGACTGCCGCATATCTGATTTTCCATATCATATATACGCATCGTCACGAATTGTTCAACAGTATAACCTATACCCGTATTGATAGGTAAGGAAATAATATATTCTTGATTGAATCTTGATTCAAGTCAAGTTCAATGTTAGTGAGACTACTAAATTTCAGTTAAGTATGTCTTATTTTTCTTATCTGTGGTTTCATTCTCGTTAATCAGTTTGTCGTCGTGCTTTGATGATTTGCATACAAAGTCGAACCGCGCCAGTGTGTGTAAAAAGCGGTATGATTAGCTTATTATACGACCAGTTTTTTATTGAAAATTAATTCACTTGTGCAAGCTCAAATTAATGAATAGACATCATCACACAATCAATCCAAGAAGGTTTACTTGAAAGACTTATATGCATGTTGCAAAATATGGGACAATATAATGATCGGAACTTCTTAAAGTTAGTTTTGTCAAAATTTCCATTCAAGTAAAATATATGCAAATCCACTAGGAGTGACAGCGGAAAATCGGATTTTACGCAATTTGCATATATATTGACGTTTGATGCGTGTTTCTCCGTTTTTACCCTTCTTGACGATGATCAATACTTCCATTTAGCCGCAAAATTGCAATGTTATGCAATTGGTTACGATAAATGGATTGGTGGTTCTCTCTCATGTGCGCAAATCTAACTTAACGAATTTTTATTACTACCCGCGCAATAAATATTGGCTTACTCGTTAAATGGTACAAAAGTTTTTCTCGAGGTTCACATGACAGGAACTGGTAAAACTGTAGCTTGAAACATTTCTTCATTCCGCAGTTGGGCGCCTGTTCTCAACATTGCAATTGTGGTTAAATTGGCGGAGCATGGCAACTAAAATTTCTACTATTATTCAGTGCTATTATCCAATGTAAATAGAAAAGTTCAATACCCTAGCCATTAACGCCTATTTTGTAAATTTTCTTGGCGATTTTATTGCCTTTGACGCGTGGTAGGTTGGCCTTTATGCTCTTCCTGGTATATCCATTTGCTCGTTGGTTCAAATATTTTTGCATTTGAGGCCACCCACAGCGCAACATTCGATAAACATATGAACGCTAAATCTGTAGATTTGAAACATAGCAGTTTATATTTCCCATAACGGGTGCATTGTTTGGATAATATAGTGGAGTTAAAAAGTTTATTTTAAGCTTTCCTGAGCGACGACGTATTACCCTGCGAGTAACGGTACTGTGATATCAATTACACGAAGCGCATAGTTACTAGTGAGACACATTACATTTATTTGAGCCGATTATGCGATTTACAGTATCAGAAGATTTTTGCTTTGATTTGGCTACAATGTTCGATGCGGTACGGATAAATCTGACGTTTACATTGCTATCTCTAACCACATGGTTACTGCAGAATTTCTGATATTTGGGAGATCATAAACCAACTGACTCAGGCTGTGTGCGCCCATCAATAGCAAGAACATGCTCAAATGCCAACACAAACACACCTGCGAGCCGGAAACTACATAATATTGGCTAATTATGAAACCCGATTTACTAAAAACTATTAATGATGGGTCGTATTTTTTTAAATAGATGCAAGCGGAGTAAAATACGGGTTAATAGAAATTCCCTACAGTACCCGCGCTGTGGTATTTGATCGATTTGTCAATGTGCCAAGGCTGCCTCCCCAGTGTGTTCATAATTCGCAGTGGATACATCTTGATGCCGAAAAAGTGCAAATGGCTCTCTTCAGAGCTAATTTGAATGGTAAGGAACTAGCGAGAAGGTGTGAGAGTTTCAATAAGCAATGAATTCAACGGAGTTCTGGCGACAACGGCAGTGTATGAATTAAAAAATAATAAATAAAGAGTAATTATTTAAATTTGTTTTACTAAGTGGCACGCCTTATACACGCCAAGGTCTGCTTATTTTAGCATAAGAAATAAACTTTATTACAAGCGGTAAAGTGGCTTATCAACATTCGCCAGATGAGCTAGTGCAAAAGATAACTATTTTAATCAATAAACTAACTGAAGAAATTGCCCACATTTATACCTGTATATATCAGATGGTTATTGTGCCCACTGAGGCAATCCGCATAAAGGAGCCACAAACCTTGGTGAAAACAGTAAGGAGAAGACGCGGTAAAATGTTTTTAACAGATAGATCAAGATAGAATCATACTTTTATTAGAAAATTGCGTAGGTATATGCACGACTACAAAACCCCTAAACTGGTAATAGATGACCCGCCCATATGATTAATTGGTCTGTTTTACCACAATTTATTATTTAATTACACTGGACATTTAGTATCTGGTGTCGGGATGAAATAAATGGGTTGAATAAATGCAAATTCCTGTGTGTTCAGTCATTTGAATATCCTAATTTTCCTATATGAACTAATTTTCTAACAGGTTTTACGATGATCAAAGTAATGTCTTGGTGACATGCATAAATCGCGCCATTTATACAAGAACTACCCTAAAGTGAATATGATTCATTAAAATTCAATTTATAGTTCAGATTGTATCAAAGAATGATTTTATAAATAATGCATTCTACGCGTCAAGTTTTCATGAAATTTGATAATTTAAAAAAAATTAACTTAAAGGAATTTTAGATAGTGGTAGGAAGGAGTGAAGCATGTCATCAGGCACGTAAATATCGCAATTCATAAATTAATCTTATCAATCGGTTGAATTTCTGGGATCATTTCTTTGCCAGCAAAATGGTTCACAATTATATATGACGCACGGAAAAATACTCACTTGCTATAGTTGCCAAAGCGTTTTGTGGCTTTACCTTTTTTGTACTAATCTTTAACATCTTTTTTTTTGGTTTTTATTTTACTCGTTTTACCTTTAACTTTTCGAAATTCGTGCAATTTAAGTTGTTGCGAAATTATGAATAAGATAGAAAATTTGAAATTCTGGCAATCATATAGTGAAATGTACTCAAGTCTTACAGTCCCGGAAAATTTTATGATTGCAAACAAGGATCCAGCAGATATAACGGGACCACCTCCTTCTTTCAAACACAAATTATAAGAAAACATTAAGTAATTTTTATTCAGAGCGCTTGCGATGTTTAACTTTAATTGGAAAACCTTTCAATTTGAAATTTGTAATATTTTTGATTAAAGAATGTTCACTTCTGTTAATTAATTAATATTAAATTATACATTTAAACCCTAGTAACGTGGATGAACTATGCACGAAACAGTTGCTTTTTATATCACATGCTCACGGCGATTAAAAGTTTGAAACATATCTGTAGCCATTAAATTATATCAATTTAAACTCACTTTATCATGGCGTCAAATTTTAGCAAAATGGGAGCTGATGCCAATTAGTCAATATATTTGATCAAATTGCTGTTGCTAAACGAAGTTTTACTGAAGATGAGTATCACTTAATGCATATATATTAACATAATAAATGACGTGCATACTAATACTATATCGGATTCTAGTTAGGTTAGAGTACCTAGCCAAAATGCTAGATTATGCTCAATTGCATATTAGAAATCCGCCAACGCAATTAAAACTGCTTATTTTATTGTTTGAGAAGACTAATACTGTACGTTCTACTGATAATTGCGAATATGATGAAATTAGTTTTTACACATACTTTTGTTTGTATTGCATGAAGAATAACAGGCACACCAAGTACTCGTTGAATTAAAATAAAACTAATGAAAAAAAATTTTGAACTCATCAAATTGAAGCGACATGCTGCGAAATTCTATCAATTTTATACAACTTTATAGGCTAAACAAGGTAAAGCAAATAAGAAACAAAAAGGTTTAAACTGTCAGGATGGAGTTTGATGGATGCAAATCGCGTAGATCCCTTCTGGATGCTAGTGCGAATTAACGCTGTAAATGCACACTTCTTGTTTTCGGCGGTAGAACGCAGAGCCCTTGATTCGTCAGCATGTCTATCGCGAAGTATAATTATTTGTGGTGCGATAGATTCAACATAACTGGCTCAACAATGTTAATAGAAACAAGACCTATTCTGTTTTAATTAGCTGCAAGTTGCTATGGCATATGTAGTTATACATTTTGCTCATTAACGGAAGATATTGATGTGTTATTTACAATAATTATTCAATTCCTTACCCATGACTGGCAATTTCTATTGCTTAATTTCAATTTTAAGCAAACATCTAATTGAATGCTTAACCGTGAGAATTCAAAGTAAAAAAGTACGTCAAGATAAATCACGACCGTTAATCTTAGTAAACGGGGTTTGCTTATGTTTCTTAATAAGAACCCTGCATTTTGACGTTTCCATTAAATGCTGAATTATATCCCAGCATGCGTTTAATGATGGTTATCGAGGAATAATCCCCGAATTGGCATTAATTTTGTTACTTCTCTCATTTGCTTGCTTGCATGATAAAAACTTAAATTATCTAAATTTAAAAACACGAGATAATATTTTGAGTTTAGAAAGGAATTTAAGGTCAATTCTAAACTTGAATATTATTTCTATTCGTAAAATAAACCCTAATATCATATTCCAATTGCCCAGTCTTGAGGTGTTCTAAAACATGTTGTACATAACTCGTAATTTCGGATTAAGAACAGTTTTGCTCAGTAGTAAACCATGACAGTTGTTTATCATCACTCATTCTAGTCGATTTGGTACACCACAAGTTATGATTGACGACCATGGTGCACAATTTGTGTCAATTGAATATAAACAGTGCGCCCAAATCTTGGTATAAATTACTTTGGAGCTGTAAAACTAATGCAACAGCTCAGCCAGATATAAGTGAGTTTCTGCGACTTTCGGTCCACGAGGTCTCTAGACCTTGACTAGGTAAATTACATTTAGTCGAGCAGGCCATTCAATCTATAGCATCAAGAGCTATTGGCTCTCTTACGAGGAACACAGTCCATGGCGGGTGATATGTCTGTCAGGCGAACCTGTATCGCAAGGCTCTTAAGGTCACAGCACATTATCAGAAATTTTAGAAAGTCTATAACTGTTAACTTCGACTGTGTGCAAAAACCAGTGAAAAGGATATATTTTCTGATTTACACATACCAACTTAGTTGTCGGGCACTACTGGGATAAGGTAGAGCCTAAGGCGCAACACAGTTTCAATGATGGTTCGTATAGGGTAGAAAATGTGGAGGTGGAGTAAAAATACGGTTTTATCATCGATTAAGCATGGATTCAAGGCTGATTACTCAAAGAATGGATATTGTAACGGTTTCATGCCTTACCTTTGAGGCTGAAAACGCTCCAACAGATGTCTTTCGTGGGGATTTAAATGCCCCAGAGTTACCCTGCACAAGTGATAAACCAATATAGCGAGGGTATCAAAAGAGTACTGAAGACAGCATTTGAGATAAAGGAAACAATAGAAAGTCAAGTACAATTAGTATTTAATCAATATTAAATTAAGAATAAATTAGCATTCAGCCCGTGTGTGTAATTATAGTTAAATAAATTCATTTCAGTTATAGGCAAATAAAAGGACATATGTGAAACGCGCTTGGCCAGTTAAACGTCAGTAGTTATTATGTACTTATCCAGTGTAGAATAAATGAATTGATTCAAATAAAATTTCCCACTTTTTCTGTTAGTTTGCCATTACGATATGTGCTAGACTGTCAAATAAAGAAAGAACCAGTGAATGGGGTCTGAAAATGGTTTGCTGAACAGTGGACCTGGGAACAGTCCTATAATAGGTAAGCATGCGACATCCGGTATTGTGCCAATTTACTTCTTATAATCTCAATAAAAATGTTTCGTGTTTGTATTTCGATTAATTACATAAGCTGTCCTCTTTAAAGCCGTGCTCATATTGGCTCAGAATTCACCAAAATATTCAGCACAATCTGAAATGGAGTCACGCGTACAAACATCTAAGGATAATTATTAGACAAATTTTAACGGTCAAAGACTCAGAATTGAGCTAGAGTCTATCAATTTTACCTATTTAAAGCCAAAAATTGAGGAGTTTCGAATCTGATCAGTAAGTACTATTACAGTGATAAATTTTTTAGCAGTTTAATAAAGGCATATATAATATTTTAAAAGTAATAGACCCAAATAATAGATCAAACGGTGAGGTGACATTATTAATAAATAATGCGATTTTGAATGAGGAAATTGACCCGGCACATGTTACCACGCTTACAAAAATTAATAAAATTTCACATGGAGTGTTTAATTTGGAAAAATTGCATAAACCTATTCAAATATTAAGTATTTTTATGGTCCAGCACTTTCCTGGAAACTTTCCATGTTTATATGTCATAGTATAAGATAATACATATATTTCTTAGATAACACGTTAGTGATTGCATATCGTGCTGTTTAACATGTTGATAAACGTATATTAGATGTAAGTAATGGAATGGCGAGCTTAGAATTTGTATTCGTGTACACCAATAAATCAGTACATGGAGCACTGGATTGTTTTCAACATATTTTCTTTTTGATGACGCGTTGATATTATATAAAAGTAAACTGACGAGTAGACACGTTTTTGGCGGCAAATCAGCTGTCAGTATTCGGAAGGTGGTGCACTCTGCTACAAATTTTGACGGGATCGTCGTTGCGGAGATCCATATTGACGTTGCTGCTCATTAGGCGATGCATTAATCAAATTGGCTTCTATCAATGTTGGTTTCTTATCGTGTTGCGAAGGTTTATAATACAATGACGGCAGTTGCCCTACACGAACATTCTGCATATGACGCAAAATTTTACGAGTTTTTTTGCATCTGCACAGTGTTGATATGGGGTTAATCTGTGATGGCTGAACTTTGTATAGCTTGGATTTGATTTCCAAGTTGCCACCCGTGTTTGACAGTGCGCCTTACCTCACTGTGTCAACCAGCGGAAATATGTTGGCATCATGTCTTTTGAAAGGGATCTGATGCTTAATTCGCATCATAGTATCTAGGAGAAGTTCACATGATAATGCTTTAAGTCCATATAATTTACCAAGTACTTCCTGCGAACTGGCACGAATATGATCCAGTAATCTTCGTTTAAATTTATCATACGTAAGGTCTACTGTAAATTTCGGTTAGACAGCAAAGGAATGGTCGACGAAATCTTAAATCAGCATTCGTAAAATCGATTCGTCTAACGAGAAGTCTCTCGCTAACACAAGGGCTTCAGATTTTTCCAACCATAACTGTGGCGTTTTAAATCTATTTTGTAAGCCAAGGCTAAACTTCCAGTAAGGCAGGAAATAATAAGTCGATTTGAATGTAAAAACGGTTCTTGTGCCGTCGCATGGACTTAGCGAATATTATTGTATTTGGCCAAGGGATTTGACCTTTATGCTGGTTTCCTCAGTGTTCATATTAATATTTCCATTTAGACGAGCTTCAAAATTTGACAATTCACGAGGAAGAGCCAATCTGCACGGGCTGGTCTCCAGTTCCCTGTTGGTCGTGTTCACCGTCTTTTGCGGAAAGGCAATTATGCAGAGCGTGTTGGTGCCGGTGCCCCTGTCTACTTAGCAGCTGTTCTTGAGTATTTAGCTGCCGAAGTGCTGGAATTGGCAGGTAATGCAGCTCGTGACAACTAGAAGACACGTATTATCCCAAGACAAATTAAAATAAAAATTGCTTTCATATTTCTGCTTTCAAATACTTTCTGCTTTCTTTACATTCTCTTGAACTCCTCGCGTTTTTAGTCTATCGTTGAGCAATAACATTCTCCGACATTCAAATCAGCCCTATATTGTTCCATTGGTCAAAACGGTAGCCATAGCAACAGATTATTGGTAGAATTAATAAAGAAAAAATCAATAATATAATTACATATGAAGATTTATTTAAAAAGCGTTTGGTTGTGGTAAGAATAGTAAAGCGTAGAAAAATAAATGTGTTCAATCGGAGTGAAGGTGTATCACGTGACAAATTAGTGAGACTGAACCAAATGATAAATTATTTTGCGGAAACAGATTTACCACGATAACATAAAAATAAAAACAAATTTTGATTTATTAAGGACTGTTGTTTTGATTGTATAGCAGAAGACTGCAAACGAACAATTAAAGAAATTAAAAAGCATTAAATTCACAATTATTATTCTAGTTTTAACTTTCCTTCAATGTAAACCGGAAGTCTGAATGAAAGCTTCTTGAATTTAATAAAAATTTATAATGAAGAGAAAAATATCGATTAGCACATACTTGTGATTGTGAAATGTAAAATGTCTTTTTTTTAGTAGTGAAGTCACATTTAGAAACTTAAACATTTAGCAGCCACCAAGGGGACAATATTTAATGTTGTAGATCGACACGCCCGTACAAAAGGTAACACATTCAAAGGTGAATCGAAGCAAGAGCTTGGCAATAAATCAAACCGTTTTATCGAGTAGGCAGAAGATGTTATTTAGGCATTTCAGAAATAAATTTCTTTCAGTTTTGTTTAACAAAAAGCAAAATCGATGTGTAAATTTATGAAAAGCGCTATGTTTAATGCATTATGTTTGCAGAAATGTTGGTAACTAAGGATATTGTGAACCCTGATTTTCACATTCCTGGATATTCACAGTTTTATAAAGACAGGCGTAGTGATCCACGCCTGTAGATTGACACACCATAGGGATGTTTCTGCATATTTATTTGCCAACATCAACCTTACTAAATTTGTGTAATCATTTCAGTTTGTCGATTACAACTTCTACGTTCAAATTAAACTCATTTTATTTTTGTCCGCTGTCAATAGAAGCCTATCTATTGCTTTACGTTTGAAACAAATACTCAGAAATTTGTTTCCCCAATTTCGGTTTATTTATATTTGGTCATTAAAATCCTTCCAAATAGTCAAAGAATAGAAAATAAAAAAATTCCTGTTTCGTCGTCCATCACATTTGGACAGGTTTTTTAACTCCAAATCAGATTTGACTTAATCTTCATATCGATCTTAGCTCGTAATCAACATATTCCTATCTAAATCTATTTCAGCACTGTTTCCAGAAACAAAAATTTTGCAACAAATTACTATGTTTTGCATATAGGTAATCCAAAACATGTTAAATCCATATTATAAAAGTATAATACCAGTTAAATGTAGAATATTTATTACGTTCGTTTAGGCCGTGAATTTATGCTTGTCCGTTTTGGTTTTTTACCGACATTAGACACAAACACCTTGTTGGGTACAAAAGGTGTGAGACAATAAAATTAATTGGATACTGTTTGTTGCGGAGAGCTAATACATATGCAATTATGTATTGGGTGTTGCGCAACTAGTAACAAATTAGTTCAAATATGACCAGAAGGAAAACCCATAGATAGCATGAACGTAAAGTACAATCTCGTGCATATTCGTTTTGTGCTTACTGGCGACTCATCAGTAGGAGCCAGTATTACGCTTTTTACCCACTATATATTTGGGTAAGTAATGTGGGAAAATAGGAGGGTACAGTCTCCTAGACGAATGTGTAAACCTGCAGAAGTGAAGCAAACATCATATAAAGTCTCGACAGTGCGACTTAAACGTTAACTCTCTCTCTCTCTATCTATCTATCTATCTATATATATATATATATATATATATATATATATATTCATGTCTGTTAAGGATACCAACAATCTTGTTGTACCCATCTAGTTGGTTGTGTCCAGTGTTCAATTTTACTCGAGATATGTTGGACTTCTGTTTCGGTAGCATTTTTCAACGAAAAGTATATTCCACGAACAATTTGAAAATTATTAATTTGATTCAATTCCAAAGTCAACTTGTTTATTAACAGCAATAGCTTCTAACCAATTGCGGACATAAATGATGAGGTGCAGTTTGTTTATATCTCCCTTTATATTTTCTGAACGCGATTGATAGCATGTTCTTGTGGGATTATATGTTCACTTTGTTCATTACTGGAAGAAACTGTGATGGCTGGAACAATTAAATCTTTTATTCCAATGCTTTGCTTAAACCCATCACTTAAGATAAAAGAAGATGTTTGCTATTGATAAAAGGTTAATCGCCAAAATGCTTTCTCTTTACATGGTTATTACACGTCTCATGTTAACCATTTTGCATTCTAAATTAATGTTGGAGTTTAGTATGAATCAAAAGGGACCACGAGATTACGCTCAAGTGTACTGGATGTCCATTCAAAGAGAAATCATAACGTAGCTCCAGATGGAGAAATACTCTCATAAACATACAAAATATGTTTGATCCTGCGCCTTTTGTAGCTGATAAGAAAGTTATTAGCTCATCATGGGTGAATTTGTAGATGTTAAATATGCCTAAACTCTATCTGGATAACAGAAGTATTGCAATTCAGATTAACAATATTTAATCTAGAGAGATAGTCAAGAGCTTCTAAAGCTCTTTATCTTGGCGGATGGTCAAATAAAAATGTCTTGCACAATATTTATTCTTGATGGCGACAAGCAACACAAGCATTTACAAATAGATTTATCTCAAAGCAGATATTATCCATATTCGTCTTTGCATTTCTACATAATGTGATGTTAAGTAGTCAAATATGTTAATCTGCAGACGATTGTAATATAATCTTCTAAATGGGACTTAGTAGTTTGGTTAATTCAATACCCCTACCCTAGATATTGTTGAGTTTGGTCCATAATAAAATATGGAGAGCGGTTAGTTAAATCTTTAAATCTTGAGAGATGCCATATAGGCTTTTTCTAAATGAAAGACAGACCAATGTACATTAGTTATTATATAAATGAGCTTTGTGTGTATTGTGCAGCAGAGTGGCTCAGTAGTTAGATATCCAGATTCTGAAGGAGTCGTGCACACGTGATAGCACCGTCCGCGGTAAATTCTGGACATTACGTGATGAGTTCCAAATTAGGACGAACCCGGCCTACTGGATTAATTGTCATTTCTATACTAGAAAATGATTAGTTTACATTAACATATGTATGAATATAAGGGAACTCGTGCTTATAACACAATCGCATATATGATTTAAATAATTGTTATCACCAAGCGCGCGATCAATATTCAGTTATTTATATATGTGGTCAATTTAATAGCGTTTCCCTGGTAGTGTGGAGTTGTGGTTATTGGAAACTTTAGGTGAAAATAAATACCATATAGGCTAACCAAAGAAAATTAGTTGGTTTACAACTGAAAATTGTGTGTAGCGTGCGGCAAGGTAGCTCAGTGGTTTAAGAAATAGATTTCGAAGCAGACGGGCCAAGGTTCGGGCTCTGTCCGCGGCAAATTCTGCACAGTATCTAAAGGGTTTTCTGTAAAAACAAAACCATTCTACCGGATAAATTGTCTCCAACATTATACAACGTTTAATTTATGCTGACAAATTTATGCATTCAAATATATGCTTCAAAAAAGCTGAATTTCCTGACGATTCCCGGATATTTTAAGTCGATTTTTGTGGTAAAATGTGATGGTTTCTGTCGATAAACTGCTTTTTATACGCCTATATATATCTATATATATATATATATATATATATATATATATATATATATATATAATAACACAATAGCCATAGTGTTAGTATCCTTTACAGACTCTGTATATATATTATATAGTGTGAGTTAGCATTGAAGTCGCATTGTCGTTGACTTTAGATTATGTTAGCTTCACTATTACAGGTTTACACATTCGTCTAGGAGATTGTACGTCCTATTATTCCACATTCTTCTACCAAATATATAGTGGTTAAAGGGCGTAATACCGGCCCCTACTGATGAGTCGCCAGTAAGCACGAAACGAATGTGCATGAGATTATACTTTCCGTTCATGCTGCCTTTGGTTTATCCTTCTGGTCACAACTGAACTAATTTGTTACTAGGTTCGCAACACCTAATACATACTTGCATATATATTAGTTCTTCGCAGCAAACAGTATTTAATTGTTATAGGCTCGTTTACTCAAAGCAGGGCATGCATAAATCTGATGGGTCCAACCATTCAATATTTCCACCAACATGAATGACACAGAATATAAACTTTCTTGTATCCATGCAAGTTAGATCGCTCATTAAACCAGTATACTCAAACCTTCGAGCCAATTAAATAACGCCGAACAAAAACAACTGCGCAAACGATAAAGCAATCATCATTAACCATGCTGCAAATTTGGAACAAGTTGATCGATTTGCGCATACAGTACTGTCATCAGATCGCCAAAATAATACTCCTGAAATATGCGTTACGAAAGTCAACATACGCAAAAAAATCCTTCATACACGCGATAGCTGTCAATCTGAAAGCTTGATGAAGACAAAATTCATTGATCTCATAAAACGCATTCAGACACGCAAACAGACACATGCCAACGAGCACTCAGAAATACACATAAATTTAATCCTCAACAGAAAATAGAAGTTAAGCCGAAATCAAACATGTTTTCATTGACTTAATAAAGTAAAATCTCAGAATTTATATATATATATATATATATATATATATATATATATATATATAATATTTATAAAGCTCAATGGAGCAACAAGGCCGAGGCAGTGATACAAAAAGCCGAGACAAATGTGCCCCGATTCGAGCCCCAGTCACAACAAATTCTGGCAATTCTCTGACGAATAACTAATATGACCAAACCAGTTTATAAGTTGAAATACCTTCCCCAACTTATACATACATACATACATACATACATACATACATAAATACATACATACATACATACATACATACATACATACATATTATTATTATTATCAACACAATGCATGCATGCATAAATACACACATACATAAATATATACATTCATACATACATACACACATATATACATACATGTATACATACATAAATACATAAATACATACATACATACGTACATACATACATACATACATACATACATGCATACATACATACGATACATACATACAAATTCTACAATTCTCTGACGATACACTAATATACATACCATATAGTGACATACATCCAACTTATACATACATACATACATACATACATACATACATACATACATACATACATACATACATACATACATACATACATACATACATACATACATACATACATACATACATACATACATACATACATACATACATACATACATACATACATACATACATACATACATACATACATACATACATACATAGAGAAATACATAAATACATACGTACATATATACATACAAACATATATACATACATACATACATACATACATACATACATACATACATACATACATACATACATACATACATACATACATACATACATACATACATACATACATACATACATACATACATACATACATACATACATACATACATACATACATACATACATACATACATACATACATACATACATACATACATACATACATACATACATACATACATACATACATACATACATACATACATACATACATACATACATACATACATACATACATACATACATACATACATACATACATACATACATACATACATACATACATACATACATACATACATACATACATACATACATACATACATACATACATACATACATACATACATACATACATACATACATACATACATACATACATACATACATACATACATACATACATACATACATATACACATAATTAGTACAATTATTTAATGATGCATTTAAAATTCTTCTTCACCTTGACTCCTGCATGTACAGAACAATATTTTCAGTGTGACATTCAGGCCTATTCGTGTTCATTTTTGTTAAATTATTAATAGTCTTCTTTTTGTTAACTGTGCCATTTGTTAAGAATGGTCTTTTGAGTTTGTTTTAATTCTTCATATTTACATGTTAACTAATTTCTAGTGGGTGCAGGGATATTTATATTTTGAACGTGTTGTAACACCGAGGGAAAAAAGAAATTTTATTCTTGGGAATCATTTGGTGTTTTTCAGGACTATTATATGAAGATAAGACACATTGCGTGTTTTTTCAACATATAATTTATCTTGAAACTGATTAGAATTTTGCTTTGGATCTTATCACAAAAGCTGCGGGCTTCACATATGTAAATTTTTATTTATCCTTGTTGTTAATTTGTCAATTTTGCGAAAGGTAGCAATTTGCATCAATTTCCTGTGTTATGTTACAAAACAAGTAAGCCTTTGGTAGCGGATAATCAAATAAAATACGACATGAAAGCGAAAAATATTTACGTCTTAATGACTTGCAAAGCAAAGAGCTTTAATTAAAAATTGTATTTAGAATTAGTTTATTGTGAATTTATATTTACATCGAGAATAACGTGGCTTATTGAGGCATAAATTCAACATAAAATATTCTTTGACAGTGAAAATTTGTAAATTATTTACTAAATTCCTTTTTGACCCAAATAAATCGAAATGTTACAGCAAATTTAATAAGCGATGGAGAATAGGCATTAAGTGAGACTGCCAATTTATTTTTCTAAATACGACAAAAGCAGAAACATCGAAGAATTTATCAGTTTTCTTTTTGAATATTTAGAAATGTCTGGCGCAAGGAGTGATATTTAAACCGTATTTAATTACACTCGCTCCGGAATTTTATATTTTAATGAACGTGCAAATTGCAGAATCAGCCGTTTGCACAATTTAATAATTTTATTTTAACGTAAAAAATAAATTTTTATCTAATATAAATGTAACATGGTGATCTTTGCTTATGCGTGTCCGTAATCAAAAAAATTGATTGCCTTATATCACAGTATGAAGACCGAGATATTGCGTTTGGGCGAAAAGCGGGCTTATCAGAATGGTTTTAGCTGTATAAGCAAGAGTTAATACAAAGGCTTTGCTTCAATTTAGTGCGTACTGCTCTATAGGCATTAAAAACAGCATTTTTACTTTAGTAGTCAATTTATTCAGCTTAATCGAGCTGCAAATTGCGGTTGTTATGCTGATGTTAAACCTTCTGATGCAGCATCGGATGCTTAATAGATATGGTTTACTTGAGTTTAACTTTTAAAAACCCGCTTTTCATCATTTATATTCAACAGCTTACGCGTATAAGCTATGTGTGATGAATATACAATGCTTTAATTTTAGTCCGTGAAGTTAGCCTTCTTGAAAATGCGCTCTACAAAATAAATTTTAACAATATAGATTATGGGGCGAAATATTAATAATAAAACCGGAAATAATATCCATGAACATGAAAGCGGAACCTCGATGTTGCAGTAGTCGAGTTGCCGCCTCATCATGGTCAATTTGGAAACCAGCAGTATTGTAATTAAACGAACATAGGTTGCGCGGGCGGTGATCATATTTACTATAATCAAGGTTGCGATTTGATATAAACGCCTTACCCATTAAGTACTTACATTTTGCAGTATACACTAAGAATTTTATAGTGCAGAAAAGGCAATTCTTAGTATATACTGACAAAATGTAAGTACTTAATGTATCAGATGTTTATATCAAGTTCACAACCTTAATTATAGTATAAGCAGTATTGTAGACAAAATGAAACCGTTTTCTTTAGCCAATGTCGCAAATTTGCATAACGATAACGTGAGATGAGTGTTACTAGATAACAGCTATCTATTTGTAAGCCCTTGCATTGGCAAATTTGGTATTGGTAACTATCAAAGAATAAAATTCTGCCTAAATAAAGGCAATAAATATGAAATATTGCATTATGATTATTCTACTATGGAATTGTATCACGTGGATTCTCAGTATGTTCGCTCCAAGTTTCCTGTTTTTTGTTGCATAATCTGCGAATTAAATCAAACAAACTCGCCTTCGCTTCCCAAACTTGAATATATTAATCAATAGATATTAAAGACAAATTGCGTTCTGGTAAATAGAAAATGACACTATGTAACTGTGATGTGTATACTTGCTTTAAAAGTAATTTATATTTCAATACACAATTTACTTCACAATTCAAATTAACCTAACATAAGCACTTTAAAAACACATTTCCTAAAGTTATTCAAAATTTAATCAATTTAAAAATTTCTTCTTGTTCCATTGTCTGTCTAGTAACCATTGTATTCCACACAAATTGGGAATGCCTATTTATTGTTAGTCCTGTTTTCTATCTTACAATTTCATGCAGCATTAACAAATACTCTGAGTTTGATATACTTTCTCATTTCTTGGATAACTTGTAGTGCTGGATAGATTATAGTCTAATGGGAAATGTGCAACAAGTAACAATTAATGTTGTGTGATTATAAAACGTAAGATCAAACTTATTTTTCCTTTCCGAGAAAAATCTAATCGCGGCTAGGATTCCAGCCCGAAAAGTGATTCTTATTATGAAGCAGAATTGTTCCTAGTTATCTTTAAATCATTTTTGCAGTAATTCAGAACAAGAGGCGCAATTTATTTGTCAGACTACTTTACTAATTATAACACAATATATAATAGCATACTTTTCACGTCATACTTGGTATGCGGAAAATATGTGACTGATATCCCAGAAACCACAGTGAACAATTTTAGTTGTGATTTTAATACTGTTGTAGAATAAATATCAACTATCATCGTTTGCATTCTTTCACAATTGTTTTCCTAAGGTAACTATTTAGTTGGCTCATTGGATTCAATCTTCCCAAAGTAGGAGTTGATCGAAAATTTGATTTTACTCATTTTTATTCTGCACAATGAACGTCCTTAAGCATCCATCTATAAGAGCGTTTTCCGACCTCCAGCTAAATGTGTATTTCATGTTTACATATCAATATAAAACTTAATTAATAGTAAATTAAAGTTAAATCTCGCAAAGAGACAAAATAGACAAATTTGCAAAATGTTCAGCGTCATATATTTCAAACGAGACAATGCTTCCGTAATAGACTAATTGATCGATTTAAATAAATCAAACTCAAGTCGGGTGGATTTTCTGCTATCTTACCAAATATAGGATGCGTATATTTCTGTTTAACGGAATATATTATTTCTGAAATTTAATTTTTCATCTATGCGAATTAGAAAAAATTGAGGTGGTCCTCTAATTCGCATAAGATAATGTAGTCTTAATTTATTCCGGTAAACGTAATGTGTGCATGAATCGGTGCTTTACGTTATTTGCCACATATTTGAGTACCAGTGTTTGGTTATGCGTATAAGTTTGTTCGGAAGTATCTGAAATAATGCTATTATTGAGTTAAATTGTAATTAAAAAAACATTTACATCATCCTTCTATGCTAGTTTGCGCCAACTTTTCTAAATGCAATTGTACTATCATATGCGAATAATAATAACTTCGTAGGTTCTACTACTTCATAAATAAAAAATTTGACATTACCGAAAATTGTGTATCTGTGATTTCACAGGTGAAAATGATAATATTTTATTTAAAATAATAGCGGACAAAATGGGACACTATTCTTAATTTTTTACAGACTTTAGTATATGAATTTCGCTTTCAGTCATAATTAGTGATAGTTATCGACAACAAATGTTCAAAAATTAACAAAGACGGAGCATGCATTTAGAGTTTTCTTAGACGATGGTCAAATTAGTCTATGTTATTCATTTAGACAATTATGGATAGAATAGATATTTGCAAAATATTTTATTTAGCTAAATTATAACAATAAAATAGCCAATAAATTTTTTAAACTGTTACATAATGTAGCCAAACTACCTTTCGCCTCACTTACTAACATGATTCTAGCTTTCTCGGTAATCAGCAGAACACCACGGCATACGGAATAATGAAGGAAAGCCGTTTCTATTACATAATTGAATTAACTGTGATTTTAAACTCCGATAGGCTTACACACCTAGTACATGACTGGAATGTTGACTTCCAGTTCAATACATTTGCAATCATATTTTTCCAGTTTTGCCATATTTATGTTATTCAACTACAAGATCATATTCGCTATTTTATTTGTTATGATTTGAAACTTTAAAACAACACCAACTGGGTAATAAAATATATTCAGATGGAAATGTGAATATATAAATCTGTTCGCAACAAATATTGAAAACATGAAACATTTTGGTCCTCGTTACTGTAACATTTTCATTAGTTAAATATAAATATATCTAAGGTAGAAAATGTCTTCCTATATCATCTTCACAATTATGGCTTTCGTTTTTCATGATACCTTTTGCGAAGATATTTTATTTAAATGTATCATATATGTAACTAATTATTTTTCGGAACGTACATCAAATATGCATTTGTTTTTCAGGATACATCAAGTGAAAACCATTTTTGCCAAGAAATTTTATTTAAATGTACCACGTATATGTCTAATTATTTTTCGACACATAAATCTATTATGTGATATTGAGATAAACTAATGTCTTTCGCAAGTACTTGAGCATTCACGTAGCCAAGAACAATACATTCGCGACGATTTTGGGTAAGAGTCACATTATGTCTTGCCATAACTAATATATGCCTGACTACGCAACTGACAGTAATTTTACTGTAAAATGTGACTAATTAAATTAAAATGGATTTTTAAAATAATTTTATGTTCGCAAGCTTTTAATTCAAATAATTTTTATCAATATGCACGTAATTTGGTTTACCTTCGGTTTTTGTTTTGATGCATTTTCAAATTCCCTGGTCCTTGTTGTGCTCTTGCATTCAGTTTTACTCATATATTTCGGATTCCTGCTTCAGATACCTTTGTCAACGGAAAGCACACACGAAAAACAATTTGACAAATATTAAATCAAGTTGTAAATTCATTTTAAAGTATTCCATTAATACTTACTGGCTGATCTTGGGTAAAAATTTTTAAAAAATCGTTGCAAACATCTTGTTTGGTATGGTAATTAATCTATTTGACGTTTTTAGTTTAAATTTCTAAAATTGTTCACGAAGGACCTTGGCTTACAAATCACAAACTCCACTCATTATAGGACATCAATATTGTGTTCTTGAATATTTTTTGAAAGATCTAGCTTTTCTCTTACTGTTCAAATTAGCAAATCTTATTTAAGTTCGCGTAATAACTAATTTATAAAAGTTTAAACCTTACTAGGTTATTATCAATCAGAGGAGGCATAAATTAGTACTATATTAACTATAACATGTAGTAGGATTTAAAAAATGATAATTCATCCACAGAACTCTTGATGAATTAAATACGTCTAAGATTGAAAAGCAGACCAGCCCAGGTTCTAGCCCTATCCGCGAGAAATTTTAGAGGGAAGTTGACGAATTCTCAATGAGTACGAAATAAGTATTCTGGATGAATTGACTTTTCAACACAAAACCCTATTTAGTTTATATTAACAATTGTATGTACATAATGACTCAAGATTGCAAACTTGATTAATCAAATTATATTTAAACGATTGTGTAGCTTTCAATTTATCGAAATGCACTTTTTCATCTTTAAATGCTTGGTTTATATTTATACGGCTTGTGATATGATTATGTGTTAATGATATATCACCGCGCTGTGTGTTGGTTAGTTAGTTAGATTTTGTCATGAAATGCGGAGTTTACAATTATTAAATTGCTTGTATTACTTTGCAAATCTCGAATACGTTTGTGACATTACAATAGGCACAAGACGAAATTGTTTCCGTTATGTCAACAGTTATCGAATTGGTTAAATATCTTTTTGAAAACGCCTAATAAATTATCTTTGCGAATGTTTTTACAAAAAAAATATTTATTAAATGTACATAAATTGAACTTTTTCAGTAATAGATTAATTTACTGAATTAATTTAATCAAACTCAAGTCGGATAGATTTTCTGCTCTCTTACCAAATATAGGATGCGTATATATCTATTTAACGGAATATATTATTTCTGAAAATTAATTTTTCATCTATGTGAATTAGAAAAAATTGAGGTGGTCCTCTAATTCGCATAAGATAATGTAGTTTTAATTTATTCCGGTAAACGTAATGTGTGCATGAATCGGTGCTTTACGTTATTTGCCACATATTTGAGTACCAGTGTTTGGTTATGCGTATAAGTTTACGCGGAAGCATCTAAAATACTGCTATTATTGTGTTAAATTTTATTTTAAAAACATTTACTTTATTCTTTTATGCTAGTTTGCGCCAACGTTTCCAAATACCGTTCTTTTTATCATGCAGATAATAATAACAATGGGTTTACTACTTCATAAATAAAAATTTGTCACCGCCGAAAATTGTGTATCTATTGATTTCACAGGTGAAAATGAAAATATTTTATTTAAAATAATAGCGGACAAAATGGGACACTATTCTTAATTTTTTACAGACTTTAGTATATGAATTTCGCTTTCAGTCATAAGTAGTGATAGTTATCGACACCAAATGTCCATTAAATCCCAAAGACGGAACATGAATTTAGAGTTTTCTTAGCCGATGGTCAAAATAGTCTATGTTATTCATTTAGACAATTATGGATAGAACAGATATTTGCAAAACGTTTTATTTAGCTACATTATAACAATAAAATAGCCAATAATATTTTTTAACTGTTGCATAATGTAGCGAAACTACGTTTAGCCTCACTTACTGACATGATTCTAGCTCTCCCAGTAATCAGCAGAACACCACGGCATACTAAATAGTGAAGGAAAAGTTTTTCTATTACAGAATTGAATTAAATGTGATTTTAAACACCGATAGGCTTACATACCTAGTACATCACTGGAATGTTGATTTCGTAGTTCTTTTCATTGGCAGTCATATTTTTTCAGTTTTGCCATATTTATGTTATTCAACTACAAGATCATGTCCGTTATTTTATTTGTTATGATTTGACATTTAAAAGCAAAACCAACCGGGCAATCAAATATATTCAGATGGAAATGTGAATAGATAAAACTGTTCGCAATAAATATTGAAAACATGAAACATTTTGGTCCCTTTTGCTGTAACATTTTCATTAGTTAAATATAAATAAATCTAAGCTAGAAAATGTCTTTCTATGCCAGCTTCATGATTACGGAATTCGTTTTCAATGATACTTTTTGCGAAGAAATTTTATTTAAATGTACCACGTATATGCCTAATTATTTTTCGATACATAAATCTATTATGTGGTATTGAGATAAACTAATGTCTTTCGCAAGTACTTGAGCATTCACGTAGCCAAGAACAATAAATTCGGGACGATTTTGGGTAAGAGTCACATTATGTCTTGCCATAACTAATATATGCCTGGCTACGCGACTGACAGTAATTTTACTGTGAAATGTGACTAATTAAATTAAAATTGATTTTTAAAATAATTTTATGTTCGCAAGCTTTTAATTCAAATAATTTTTATCAATATGCACGTAATTTGGTTTACCTTCGGTTTTTGTTTTGATGCACTTTCAAATTCCCCGGTCCTTGTTGTGCTCATAAAGGAGTTTGCATTGCTTACATTCAGTCTCACTCATATATTTTGGCTTCCTGCTTCAGATACCTTTGTCAACGGAAAGCACACACGAAAAACAATTTGACAAATATTTAATCAAGTGGTAAATTCATTTTAAATTATTCCATTTATACTTACTGGCTGATCTTGGGTAAAAAGTAAAAAATCGTGCAAACATCTTATTTAGTCTGGTAATTAATCTATTCCACTTTTTCGTTTAAATTTCTAAAATTGTTCTGAAGGGACCTTGGCCACATCACAAACTCCATTAATTATAGGACATCAATATTGTGTTCTTGAATATATTTTGAAAACCTTAGCTTTTCTCTTACTGTTCAAATTAGCAAATCTTATTTAATTTCGCGCACTAAGTAATTTATAAAATTTTAAACCTTACTAGGTTATTATCAATCAGGATTCATAACAGCTTTTATAATGCTAACTACTTTAGCATGTTAGTAGCATTAAAAAATTCATAATTCATCACAGAACTGTTTTGCGCTATTTGAGTGACTTAAATATTAGTCTAAGATTGCAAAGCAGATCTGCCCAGGTTCTAGGGAAGTTGACGAATTCTCAATGAGTACGAAATAAGTATTCTGGATGATTGACTTTTCAACTTCGAAACCCTATTTAGTTTATATTAACAATTGTATGACTCAAGATTGCAAACTTGATTAATCAAATTATATTTAAACGATTATTGGCCTTCCATTTTATAGAAATGCACTTTTCATCTTTAAATGCGTGGTTCATATTTATACAAGCAGCGTGATTTGATTATGTGTTAATATATCACCAGGCTGTGTGTTGGTCTAGTTAGTTAGATTTTGTCATGAAATACGGAGTTTAATTATTCCATTGCTAGTGTTATTTTGCCAAAACTCGAATACGTTTGTGACATTACAATAGGCACAAGACGAATTTGTTTCTTTTATGTAAACAATTATCGAATTGGTTAAATATCTTTATGATAACGCCTAATAAATTATTTATGCGCATGTTTGTATAAAACGTATATTTCATAAATATACACAAGTTGAATATTGTCAGTATAAACTAGCATTTAATAATATAGCAAAGTCAATTCATCCACCAGGCTAGTTGCGTTCTTATTGGGAACCTTTCAAGTAGCGCCTAAAATTTGCCGCGGACAGGGTCTAAACCAGCCCCTCATACACTATGTACAGCGTCAGCTTTGTCGCATCCTAAACGCATTTTTTATAAGCATAAACTGCCATTTTAATAAAATCTGCATACAATACACGTGTAGGACAGGATGTGTTACAAGATTTAAAACCAAACGTTCTCTGCTTGCATCAAAACCACGTCAATACTGACAAATTCTGATGAATGCGAATTATGGAAGAAACGGGTCTAGGTGATGAATTGCGTTTTATAACTTTTGCTATATTTAGCATAAACTGAAATTTTTAAACTAAATAATGTACAAATGTTGACGTTAGACGAAATTCAGCAGCACTTTATATCGTAAGTCACACCCAATATGTGAAACCTGGAGTATATACACCGATGAAAAAGCATAAATTGGTAATTAATTTAAATTTTAACAAACTTTGATGGTTCAGTGGCGCAAGAGATATGTTCCAAGGTTTTTGAAGCATAATAGTGCTGGGTTTAAGTCTTAGTCACGGTAATTCTGGTAACCTCTGTTAAGTATCAATAATGAGCGAAACGGGTTTGAATGGTTTGGGTCTAGTTGATATTTTACATTTGCTAACTTAAACAAATTTAAGTTTGTTGCGGCTAAATATTTATGTGCTTAATTAATTTTGTAAATAAATAAATAGGTTAATTCTTATTGTTAGTGACGAAATTTATAAGCATTTTACCTGATGTGGAAATAGGGGTATAAAATATCTGTTTACGAGAACTTGGCTTTGGATAGATAAACCGGTTAAATTTTTGCATCATCGTACTATAAGCCCTGATTTTCTGTAACCTACTAAATTAATGTGAGTTTAAAAAATCAGTTATTTAATTTGGAAACCTTCTCCGATATCCGTAATTCCTGTTCGTATTCGGTAATTTGTGAAAAAATAAAACACTATTATTGATTTAATTGGACTATTTAAATTTGGCTAAATGATTATTTGGCTAATAGCGACTCATATTATATTTCATTAATCATAACAAATGAAGTTATTATTTAAAATATTATTGTGTGTGTGCGGGTTGCGACAACAATTGTTAAAAACAAGTTTACGTGGTTAAGGTAAAAAGCGCGTCTTTTTCATTGAACCATCAATATTGCTTACATAACAAAAATTTATTCGGGCTTACGTCCCAAATATACAAAGCAATTTACCGTCACAACCAAAAAATAGCAAGATTGTCCTAAAAAGTCACTATTTATATTTCTTGTATCAGAGTATATTGATTAATTATGCTTAATTTTTTTATGCCTTCGGCATTTAAGTGGAATTTTATTTGCGAATTGACTGAAGAAAGATATCTGATGGATTTGAACACTTGATAATTATGTATATTTAGCAAAGTCGCAAACATATCTACATGGTTTTAAGCCTTTTGGCATATTATCAACTGCAATGTGAGTACCATGTCGGAATCAGCCAGCAGTTCCTCAATTTATTTATATCTCTACTGTCTAGTAAACTAGGCTTTCACTAAGATCCGATTAATCCACATTTACACGACTTCAACATCATTCGTACTAACTACTAGATATGAAGTACAGTCTAATGTTCGTTGGCTGGCAACGTTTCGGAACGGTATTTCCCGTTCCATCATCATGCCTTTTAATCAAACACTCGGTGCAATGCTCACAATAACTGGTTTAAGTAAATGTGGCAACCACATTCCAAGAAATATCCATTTATATTTTAATATCTTTTTGTACATTACATGCAGCTTATCCCTCCAATACTCCTTATATATATATATATATATATATATATATATATATATATATATATATATATATATATATATATATATATATATATATATATATATACACATCTTACAAATGGCAGAGCGTACCATTAACTCCAGTACACTTGCAGATATCTAGAATTCTCAGTATACGTAGGCTTTTCAAGTGTGCAGAAAGTTAATGAAAGGAGGTAGATAGGATGTATCAAACATGCGTTTTGTAACTGTACTGTTCCGATGCCACATTAATTAAATTTAAAATTCAAGACTGAAAAAATCCATAAAAACTGTTTGTTGACAAAAATTATGTTCGCAGGCTTCTATGAAAGTTGCCTCGGTAGAAAGAGAGATTGATAGCCAGAACGACGCTTTGGTTAAGAACAAATAAAGAGAAAAAGAAAGAGGTAGCAAGAGAAAATTATAGGTCAACCGACTTATTAGACTAATCATATATATGTTCATATATATATATATATATATATATATATATATATATATATATATATATATATATATATATGAAGTGTGAGTCAAACACTTATACAATTATCCATTTTCATATGTATATCTATATCTTCTACAAGCCGTATACAAAGTTTTAAAATGACCGTATATACTTGCACAATTTATGTATAATTATGCATATTTCTCAATAAAAATAAGCAGCATTGTGAGTTTATATATATATATATATATATATATATATATATATATATATATGACGAAAAATTTTTGTAAACCTTACTTCTTTGTTGATATTTCATTTCGACGAAAAATGTACTTATAAGTAATTTTTAATTTTTAAAATAAACGTTTAAGGAAAATTACATGCCAGAAAAAACTTGTATTATTTTGAAAATTAAATTTGACATAAAATTATTTTTAAATAATTTCTTATTTTAAAATCGTAATAAAACAGGCAATTGCTTGTTAAACAATTATTTCTTTTAATTTTAAATTAAGAATGACGTACTATTTTGTGTGAAATAATTTCTTATTTTTCGAATCTATATATGAATTACAATTACTCGCTAAGTAATTTTGTAATAAAAAATTGAATGATGAACACATATTGATAAAGCATTTATTGTATGTATATATGACAGGGTTGATGGACAATTGATCGTTAATATATTTTTTAATGAATAGTATCGAATTATCACGGAAAATTACTATTTTGGTATTCATATTTTATCTTTTTTAACTTAAGTATTAAGAAGTTTTGAATATTGATTTTTTATAGATAATATCGCAGTATAACGTAAAAATATTTGTTAATTTTTTGTGTCTTTTGTGAAATTTAAGTATGTCAACAAATTTTTTGTATAAAATTTTGCATTTAAAAAATATAAATTTAATGAACATTTACACTTTGAGAAACGTCTTGAATTTCTATGAAAATAATACCTGCCGCACAAATTTTGGTTAAGAAATTTCCCTTTTTATATCTATTTATGGTGAACATTTATCCATTAAGTTTTTTGCTGTATTTATCTATATTCACGTATAGAGAACAGGTAATTACTTATTTTCAAATATATGTTTGATGCTTAATTGCACCTTAATTTGTTTGTATTGGCTTGTAATCTAAGTAAGACGCTATATTTTTGGCAATTTATGTTTTATTTATTTAATATGATTATGAAAATTAATTAATTGTTGAGTAATTTTAGTATTTAATTAAATTTACGAACAATTAAAAATTTATTTCTTATTTCTTAATTTATTAAACATTTATAAATAAAAAAATCATTGTTAATTCCTTTCCTGGCATATTTGAAGTGTATTTGTGTCGTTCAGTCAATCAAAATTTCATTTCTGTAGTACTTTTAACTTAAATTACGGCGCAAATATATACTTTGTATAATTTATTGTGCTTCGTTTTAATATTTAGATATGACGAAACATTATTTGTGAAGTAATCTCATTTTTAATTGATGTATTATAGCATAACATTCATTATATCTGCAAGTATATATATATTTTATTTACTCTATTCCTAGTGCGTAACACCTAAACACAATTACATATATATATATATATATATATATATATATATATATATATATGTATATATAATGATTCTCAGCAACAAACCATATCTAACTGTTACATATATTGTTTTGGTGGAAAATTAGGCGTTAGTTTAAGCTCGATTGATTCATAATATAAATTTTATGACATGAAGTTCTTCGAAAACCGTTTTATCTTTCATGTGTCACAATTTCAGATCAACAGCATATGAGTATCGTACGATCATGAATTTATTTCGTTGAGAAACTGTATGAAAAGAAATTAAATCCTTGGCTCTATAATAAAATATAAGAATAATTTAATGATAATTATTTACTCTTCTCAGTAAACTTCCTGTTATAAAATTAAATTTATTAGATCTTTGGTACATCAGGAGTATAAAAAATCTCAAGCAAAGTCGGTTGACCTGACTTACGCCTGTTTAACTACCGCGAGTAACTCCATCAACATAAAACCAACTCTCTCATAGTTTGTCAACTACACTTTAGGCTCATTCCCGACTTATGTATCCGGATGGATGACGGCCATTAATAATAATCGGATATATAGACGAGAATAAATACCTTTTTGGCAAAATAAATAACCTCAAATAATTCATGTTACAGTTTACCGCATAACCGATTTGAAAGGTAGTACCGAAATCATTTGTCTGAATTCAAATCGACAATTCACAATACATGTTCCGAGGAAATGAGTGAATTTATCTTGTTCGAACGTGACTTGAGAACTACGGGTTTTTGTTCTCTGAGCAATGACCTCTCATACATTGGCCTCAAAGGCATTTACATATTTCGCCTCGATTCTTTCACCAAAGTAAAGCAGAATCGATCTCTTCTAAGCTCCAATTATTGTGTTCAACGCCTGTTGAATTAAAAAACTGTAGTTTTGTGCATTTGCGTGAAACCGTGCGCCTAATCAAGTTAAAAATAAGAGAACCCGGAAGTGTTAGTAAGAATGCAGATGTTAATAGAATTTAGTTTGTCCTTCTTTCAGTGAAAAATGGAGACATTATTAGCTCGGATGATTTTTGAGCATAGAGATATGCAATGACAGCAAAACCAAGTGATTGTTTATGAAATCTATTTGGGTTATTTCATGTAATAATATTATTAACTAACCAATAACGAAGAAAATGATAGGTTTGATTTGGAAGACGGCGATTATAAATGATAGAAATAAGAGATTGCAGAAATCGGAATCCAAAACTAGTACGAATTAATGATGAAATTATTAATCGAGTTTAAATTATTAGTAATTTATAAATTTACTGATAACTAATTAATTATTTGAGGTCAAATTCTTCAAAATTTCATCCTTTAATTTTTATTAATTTATCTTTTAATTTAAATAATTATTAATGTGCTTTAGTCTTCATAATTCCATTTCCTCATTTTTTCTATCGTTCATTAGGTAATTTGCTTAATTGTGTATAAACCTTTATTTGACTTTCATGTTACCAACTGTGTGATCATATACGCCTGTATGATTTACAAAGATCGCATTTTATTGTTTTCTTCGTTTCTAATAACCGACTGTGAAAACATAAATTAACTTGATAAGAACGAAATTATTGTTTTATTTGCGCAAAAATAACATAAGCACAAAAACTTGATGTTTCATTTAGATAGATGTAAATGAGTGTTACCATTTGTATACACATGCATAAGAACGTGTGCGACGTACTTAAATCCATTAAGAGTTCAGAAGCTATTTGGAGATTAGGCAGTCAAAAGAGTAAATTGAGCGTTTTAAATGAAATCTAAAAATTGCATTATTTATCTAACTGATTTTTATTACTTACCTTAGCATGAATATAGTAAATATGTATTTGATTGACCCCAACAAATTAAATCAAAGTTAATTTGGGATTTTCATTTAGCAAATATAGACATGTATACAAATATGCTAATTCAGTTAGCCATTGTGAGATTGCAAAACAATAAGCATAAATGGAAAGTTTTAAATTGAATTACACACGTACTAAATTAGTTAGTTCTTATAAAATGTGATAAGCTGTGGATGAATGAGGAGATTGGAATTGGGGTCCCGAAAATTTTCCCATATAAAGAAGAATTGGGGAAAATCCTAAAACAACACAGATCATACAGTAATTTAACAATTCGGTTATGGCGCAAAACCACTTGAAACTGCTCAGAATACTGAAAATAAAATTCTTTTATTAAAATAAAGTTTATCTGATGAAATAAATTTTAATAAAAATACATCTAAAGATAGTCAAAGTCATAACAAATTTAGCAGGTTGTGCAAAGCTCACAGATTCACAAATGTGCAAGTATCAGTAATGTTTGTGGAATTTAAAACGAATGTACAATACAAGCACTAAAAGACAAGTGTTCAGAAAGGGACATTTGAATTTTAGCAAAAAAATTCAATGGACGTTTATAAAAAATTAAACAAATTTTTAGATTGGAAAACATCGACTAACCTATTAATCTCTAAAAACTTGTAAAGATATGCTTGAGGCATTTAGGCTGTATAAAATTTTCATGTTAATGCACTTAAATAAAAACATTAAAAAGCGTAACAGAATAACATAACATTATTAAAAATGAATATATTTCATGCTTTTGAGAATACTTTGCTTAAATAAGATTTTGATCAAGAAAGCGCAGGGGGATAGAAGGAATAAGAAAAATAGAAGACTACTACAACTATAGTTAGCAGAAACAGAAATAGTTTAGCCAATGTCATTATTTACTTTGCAATGTTTTTAAAATTAACATTGAAGAAACCAGAAACCTTTGGCTCAAAAAATGTGCTTCAAATATCAATATAATTAAAGTAAATTTCGATGTAGAAAAACTATTTTCTTCAGCAGAATTTCAAAGTAGTACGGGAAATTTATTATTAATTTTTTAATAAGAAAATCATTCAGAACCTCATATATTTGCAATACAATTTTCCTTCACTGAAACTGTCACACTTTAATAGATATTAAACAATAAAATAAATTAACAAAATTCTCTTGATTGCAGTTAATTATTTTTTTTGAAAATAAAAGAAATATCTTAACACAAAATTGTAAGTCACATAAGAATTGACATAACGAAAAAGTGTTCGTCATACTCAAGTATTTGAAGAAATGAAAATAGAATGATATTGTTCGCAATGCTCAAATTTAAAGCAAAATCAAGAAATAAATTATTTAAATAGAATTTTTCATACTTATATTTAAATAAAATATGAGAAATAGAAATTTAAGAAAAATTTTTTTCAAATTTCAAGTAAAATACCACGAATGTCCTTATAAAAGTTGTTCGTTATGCCTTAATATTCAAATAAGAAAAAACATCACAAAATTTTAAATTAAAAAAGAATACAAGAATATACTATACGGTACATAATTTTTAATAAACTACAGGAAATTAATAAAATTAAATTTTTCGTCACAATTGAATTCCGAATGCATATAATATTTTACTGAGTAAAATGTTGTTGGCCATTACCAAATGGCTAAGCAAATTACTGTAAATCATTATTGAAAATACAAAAATAATTGAAATAACTTAAAGAATTATTTTTCGACATTCTAAATTCGAAATTACGCAAGAAAAGTTTTATGAAACATTTGGTTGTTATTTATATAACACAAAAATATAATAAATTTCTTGATGAAAATATTTTGGTCATTTTTAAATGTTAAACGCATTAAAAATAAATTCTAAAAAATCTTTTTTTATGTTTCAATTAAGACACGAATACACGTAAGAACAAGTCCATAAACTGCAAAATAATACGAGATAATATTTCAACAAATTTAAAAATAACTAAATTCAGGACATAGCTTAATAAAAGTTGTACGTTAATGTTTTCAAAAATATTAATTGAGATGACTTAACGCATTATTTTGTTGGCGTTATTGAGATTCAAATAAATGAAATAATTTGCTCACCAAAAATCTGTTGGGGATTATTAGTCATTAAAATGTGCAATTAATTGCATCAAGAAAAAATGTTTGGATATCTTGGATTCAGTAATGTTACAAGAAAAATTTAAAAAAATGTTTGTCATTCAAAATAACGTAAGGTTTTCTTAAAACTCAAAGTAATTTAAGGCATTACTTATGGAAATGTTGTAGAAAAGATTTTAAAATAAATAAAAAATAACTGAATAGGCAGACAGAAAAAAATTATTGCTATTTAATTTCGAAGAAACTATGCCTTTATAAATTTTAAGAACATACATGAAATTACATATCATATTATGTTTTGTAATTTTCTAGATTCAACATAATACAAGAAATATTTACAAAATAATTGTTCGTCATTTCTAAAATATTTACAGCAATAAAAGTAATTATACATTGCAAAATAGTTCGCTTTTTGTAAATAAAAAATACCAGATATTGCTGAAAGAAAAATTATTGCTAAATGTTAAATTCAATAACATTACCAGAAAAAAACACAACGAAACATTTTTCATCATTTTCAAATTCAAGAAATATTACAAGAATATATTTCATATTTCGATTCATAACAATTTCCTCATTATTAAGAGGCTGCCCGGACTTTATCTTTGTTAGCAGACTTCTTTACAAAATGAAGCTCAGGCAATTTGAAAGATTCTTCATTTCCTGTGGCAGTTCGATAGGAGTTTACAACTACAACGTTGGCTGAGCCGCGATTATGTGTTCGCAGATTCACCATTGTTCAATAGTGACCTTTTAGTTGTCATTCTGCTTTGTGTGGAAAGGGCTTCAGAACAAATTTGGTTATTTGTATTTCGATTTGTGTACGCGATAATTGAAGATAATAATCTGTTTGTCCAGAATTGCAGAGTTTTCTATTCGTTGATAAAAGACACATAATGCTATTATGTTAGTTGGTTTGGATGTCGTGCAAGCGGCGGTAAAACAGCTAACCGTCCCTAATAATTTAAGATGAATACTTGTTAAGGGAAAACCAGCAACATATTGGTCATTAGTGCTACATGCTCGTCGACTGATTAATGATGTTCAACATTACCACTAACGACGAGGATGGCCATTGAAGTTGTTCAACGAAATTAGTTTATTCCCACGGCCTAACAGATTTCTCTGGTGATGAGGGGGATGTTGTAGTTATGCAGCTAGGAAGAGTTGAGTGCCTAGCTCAATTATAGTTTATTCTTTCAGACTCCTGATAATTAAGTGAGAGACTCGTTAAATAGTTTAATCTACATTATATCAACTTTATTTAAAAACCCATTATTTTATTATAATTAAACGAACATTGGTTGCGCGGTTGGTGATAACAATTATTATAATCAAGGTTGCGGTCTTGATATAAACACCTGACCCATTAATTACTTACATATGTCAGTATAAACTAAGAATTGTATAGTGTAGAAATTTACTTTTCTACACTATACAATTCTTAGTTTATACTGACATATGTAAATAATTAATGGGTCAGGTGTTTATATCAAGACCATTATTTTATTGTTTGCCTATTTAACTTTTTTATACGTATATATTAATACCATTCATTTATTCGAGTCACATAAATATATTCAGTATTATCTTTCTCTGAGCTACTTGATAATGTATGCATGTAGGTTGTATTGAACACCAAGATATAATCAGTTCAGTTATTAACCCGATTTTACTATCTAAACACAGTACTTTATTTATATAGAGTGCTTACTTTCATTTAAGCAATCCCGTTGAAATAAGGCTATCAAGATTGGCGAAGAGAGAAAGAGTGAGTCGTGTTGAAATCATTTGCAATTTTCTTGTTTGAACTTTGCTTACTTGCTAACATTTTAATTTACATTTATTATACAGTTTATTGAATTTTTTTAATGAAGATGTTTACCGTAAACCCATGTAAGCCAATAAAATTTTGCTATTTTTAGTCTCTAAAATCAATTATCAAAGCATGACACGTTTAGACGGTAGAGTTTGAAAGACGGACTGTGGGCATGCATCGTAGAAATTTGTGGTGGAACAACAGGCGTATACCAGAGTAATGGCTTCTCAACCGGGCCTACTTTGCTTTGCTTTGGTGAACGAATAAAAGCGGCATCTGTACATGCTGTCTGGGCTAGTTGTGAGAGGAAATTACGCTGTAAATGTAACCAGGAATGCGACCGAAAACCACGAACAAGAGGAATATGCTCAATTTTTCAAAAATGCAACGCGAATTCCGGACAGCTATTATGCTATAGATAGATTCAGTCATTTTCCTGACCATGAAGATGAATTGCAAAAGCCTGTGTCACCTAGGCGTTTTGTTTAGAATTTTAGTCGGCCAACTGTTTACCGATCATAACCGTATTGTGATTATACTTCTGCTTCGATTCGATTCGATGTATTGGTACACCCATTTCTTTTAAAATTTAGTCCCTTAATCGGATTATCAATGCATGACTCGTTTGTCTTGTCTTGTTCATTCAGTCTGAGGGAGTATTCCCTGCCGCCTTGCTAAGACGGAGGTAAGCCTAAATATAGAATTTTCTACAAGTCAGTTAAAGGATGATTGAGCAATTTGGGGGCTCAGCTAGGATGTAATCGGCTTTTTGTCGTTGAATGAATCGAGACGACGTCGGTTATTCTTGTTGTGGCCAATGTTTGGGTGGCCATAGCAGGGTAAATAAAGCAAGGTGTGCGCTTGGCACCTCTAAACAACACGAATTCAGCCATTTGTTCAGGAAACTTACTATGAATCAAAGGCGACTTTATTCGATATTCGTGTCGTTTGAGCATGAATTGCAGAAAACAGTGGGGCCGAAGTGCACCATCGCTCAATTTAATTCTAACAGTTAATTACCAATCTTTCTTGTATTTTTATTATTTGAAGGCTGAATACGCGCTTTGCTCGTGTTGATTCGTGTCCAAAAATGTTTTTGCAATTCTATAAATCCTATTATTAAAGCCGCTAATATTCTGGATTGGCATTTTATTTGCGACAGGACAGTCATTCTAGCTCAATTGGGTTAACTGTAAAAAAGCTAGAACGGAATAGGTCTTTAGTAATAAAAGTCAGATCATGAGGGCGAATCGGCTATTTGATGATGGAGCAAGTTGTTGAGCTACGACAAACGTTGGCGAATAAAATCAAGACGACATCGATTAATGCTGCTATGGCCTATGCACAAGGAGCCATTATGTGATAAATGTAAAAGTAGAGCATTCAACCCCTTCGAAGTATATAAATTCCGTCATTTTTTGGTGACATACGGAAATTACTTGGAAAAGGTTCAGTTACGTAGGAGTTTCATTGACAAATGTTATTGATTCAGCTAATTAACCGCAATGAAATTTGCTTATTACATTAACTCATTATAATTTTATTTTATTTGGCGATTTTTATTTTATAGTGGCCCATTTATAAGACCTTCTTTATAAGAACTAGGACAGTAGTCCTAAACGGATTGATTAGACTTAAATAAAATTAAACTAAAGAAGATGGACTACGAATCAGAAAATTAATTATTAAACATTTTGTGTTGTTTTGACAATCATTGTCCACTATATTTCTAGTAAAGAAAATCATACGTCAACTGAATCGGTGTAGGCCAAATTTTTATCACCGATCGTGTTCAAAAAAGAAAATATAAGAAAAACAATGATTGTTTAAGGAAGAGCTCGTTTACATTTGCTACCAATATGAGGAATTGTTCAGAGGCAGTCTCAGTCTCCTTTAAGTAAAGAAAATTTTACAGCTGTAAAAACAATAAATCCTAGAAAGGTCGCCACTCAAGCACACAGCCCACTAATTCTCTGTTGGTTTCCGGTTCGAATCCTTGCGCGGTGGCCAGTACAACAGATGTTTTCTAGCTAGAAGTTTGCCAGCAATGCCAGCGTGTTGTAAATCCATTGGATAAAATAGCAAATAAGTAAGACAATACTGTCTGTGGTTTGAAAAAGTTGGTAAAGTGAAATTTTGCATGAGAAGAAGCACATTCGAAATAGAGATTTTTATATTATCGTGTGGTCTATTAATTAAATATTAACAGTGTCAAGTCAGTACACTTCTTGGAAGATCATCATTTGTCAGTATTCATAGTTGGCTAACGTTATGAAGAGACACCTGATCACAGGCAAAGCTCAATGCTCCGTTGTAGTACAAAAGTTGTTCGACTGTGTGTGCAATAAAACCGAACTTATTAAAGATGAATAAACAAACCTAAATTTAGTTAACAAAATGACTAGGAATTAATTGTAAAGTTACACTAAAATATAATTCAATAGATGAAGAACAAAAATACCACTAAGGTAGAGCTTATTTAAAAAGTGACTTTCTGCACACATACACACACACACACACACACACACACATATATATATATATACATATATATATATATATATATATATATATATATATATATATATGAATTATTATCAGTTACCATTTGTCGAAGGATGATTTAAATTGTTATTATCATCAGATATTCTGTTTTTTCATTTCTCAGAATTTTGTCATGCCAATTAACGTCATAAAACATGCAACAGTTAAATATGGACAACTGATGAACGGTACTCTATAGAAGGCAAGGCTTGATCGAACTGATGACCTTCGTGTAACTTGGAGAACGACTGCCAGATTGACACCAGAACAGTAACGCTAGCGCTGGACCTCTGTTTGATATTCATATTATTATTTTACAGGGAATTAATTATGCTGAGTTTTAAGAACTATTTTATTCGCTTTTCGCAATGGAAATATTTACCATATTTTCCGTGATATAAGACGCACTGTAAAGATTTAATTTCATTTAAAAACAGACAATGCATGTTATATGTGAAGTAAACTGCGTGAGATAAATTTGCAATGAAATATGTTGTAAAAAACTTCAGAACTACCTGATGTTAATCCGTTCTGTTGCACTTGATGTCAATATGAAGCCTCGAGAGCATTTAGGCTAAAGACCCCCGTCATTGCATTTTGTCTGCCATGTCTACTAATAGAAATTAACAAATTACTCTCTTTACTATAGGTAACTTCATTACCTACCTAACTATCGTATTATTCTGTTTTATTACCTTCGATTTATACATAACTAGATACTTCAATATATTAGTACTAGAGATGGTAATTTACTTGAACAAATTATCTTAACTAATAAAGACGCCTACAGATGGCGCATAGGTATGGGCATGCTTACAATACGGAATTGGAATTCGAAGCTATCAGCTATGCAAACGAACAGGGGAAGAGAGGTGTCTTGGAGGAATTTGGCATCATTGTATCAAAGATACGCAAGTGTAGAAAGCAGGACGATGACCTGCGTCGTTCCACGTATACCTCGCGAAATTATCAGGTGAACAAAACAAGGTGGCCACAGGTAAAGAACAATCATTAACAGTGAATCACGAACCCTAAAACATCAGGTAGAATCGTCTTCACTGTTGAGTGCGATTTCAAATAAAATAAAGATGAGCGATTCTAAAGTAGGCTTTCGTGGTGCTTTTGATTTATACAAAGACGTCATATTTCTATCCGGACAAGAACTACCATCTCACAGATGCTGTCACCGGATTACGAAGAAATGCTGGTAATTTTCCGCGCCTAGTGCAAAAAAATTATTAAAACGAAGATTTAGTCAGATCACTTCGCCAACATGGACGCGGTGCCCCTTACATTTGACATCCATATAGGCTCTACTATCAAATAGCAGGAATCGGTCGGGTATCTTTACAAACTACAGGAAAGGAGAAAACGTGTTACATAGTCATCACCGATTCCCCGTCCAATGACAAGTAGCTACCAAATGTGATCTTTTTCAAGAGGAGAATATCATCGTTGGAACATTTTCTAACCGGAGTCATTGTTAAGGACAATCCAAACGATTGAATGTACAAAGGAATCTGAAGGTGTGCCTAGGAGACGTCTATGGCAAAGTACTGGGTAGTTTTTCTACGTTTCTACATCGCGATTGATCTATGCCTGAATGTGCGCGCAATGTATGCGAAAAGACAAGAACAGCTTTACCAAGACGGAGACGGGAAGACGCTTTATATACGGCACTATCTAGCAATGAATTGGCGATACATCGAACAAATTATCGGGCCCTCCTATCATATTTGAATTCGTGAAGGCTGTAATCATCACATAACAGCCAGGTAACACCGACAATGACATGAATTCTGCCATGCTTAATGTCGAAATGGCCGAACTGCTAAAATGACTTAAAGAAAATTAAGACTTTGGTGGGTTTGTGGATGAAGAAGAATAGGAATAAAGCGACTAGATATTATGTATTAATTTTGGTGAGTAAATTTATAACAAATAAGTTTTGGTAAGGAAAGTTATGTACCTATTATGAATGTGGACGATAAAAGTGTTATAAGAAATGTGTTTGTTATGTACCCTATAACCTGGTGCGCCGTAGGTGTGAAAGCAGACTAATTCCTAAAAAGCGAGCCCTGTATCCATATTCGTCTTATTCTCTGAAAAATAAGTAAACAGTTTTGATTACTAAAAAGGATCTTACGTGCTGATGCTTAAGGATTAAATTAGCTTGATGAAAATTTGCACGTAAATTCAGAAACTTACTAAACGAAATTTACCCGAGACAATATTTTCCTAACTTACCTTCCAGATAAAATATATCATTTGTCAAAATTTGAAATACTACATCTGTACGATCACCAATTTGCATTCAAATTTGACAAAATTCCTGCATTCATAACGAAGTCATTTAGTACAGAAATCGACAGGCAAATGAGTTGCCGGAGTATACGTGCCTCTTGATCGTGCAGAGCCATTTTCACGAAGTCTGACAACGTTTCAAATAAAAATTTATTTTTCTTAAGTTAAAGATTCAACTTATACGCATTTTGGACACAAAGTTTCGTTGTGCATCGTAACCATTCAGTAAGTTCATCACGTAGCCATTAACTTACTACATGTGTTTCACTCTCTTCGCTAGGTAATCACATGATATGATTTATCTCTAGAGAATGTCCAACAATGCGTTACAACGCCAACGTTCAAGGGCCGACGTAACTGGCGTTTAACTCCTAGAAGTCACACAGGCCTGTGGTTTTTGACGAAGCGAATTACAATAGTCTACAAATAAAGTAATGATGATGCATTTAGTAACACCCTAATGCCAAAAAGAGTCTACTAAACATCCATTTTGCGATGGGTATTAGATTTGCATCACAAAAATTATATTTCCAAGATGAATCAAGGTCACAACAAATGTTCCAAATAAATCCTTTGTTTCTTTTTTGGCTTAGACCTATTTTCATGCCCTTGCCATGTTCTAAGTTTAAGAATTGTCTTCTTGTTTCTTACACTTACTCAGTCGAACTTTTTGGAATTTATAAAAAGGGTACTGTAGTCCGGCCCTGTTGTAGCTTCCATGTCATCATTGTGACACAGTTCCAGAACAATTTTTTACTGCCAATGATATTTCGGAAATTGTTTCCTCCAGAACTAGTCACATTGGCTAAGAGACAAGTGCATGGCAAAGCCATTAGTTATTTTTAATAATCGTTAATGACTACCAGCGTTTGATCCTCTTTTATTATTATAATTATTATTATATTATATGATATTGTAACTGCTGGACCATACCTATAACGCATAATTAATTTGCGCGAATTCTACGTGGTGAGCACACTTTACTTGTGGAGTGTAGAAAGATAGCTAGAATATTAGTATGGTTTAAACAAAAATGATAGACAGTGGGTACAATATAAAAATACATTTTAACCATACTTTTTACTGTATGAATATATATATATATATATATATATATATATATATATATATATAATCATAAAGCGATAGTTATATTTTAGAGTATTATTAATCTGCTAAGTTAAGAGCAGTGCTGATTTAGGTTGACCAATTGACAAAGCCTCTCATTTTAATTTCCACACCCAGTCCACCACGCGTAGTTTTTCTTTAAAGCAGTGCACTGACATGTGAAGATTAAAAAGCACTTGATAAAACACAATCACTTAATATTGGTAACTTTTCACACAATGAACTCTTTCACGTAGGCATTTTCTTTGTCGTATATAGCGTGCGTTTCATCACACGAAAAATTCAATTTCACCAACAATATTCAACTAATCACAGTATATTTGCCATAATTTTCCGTCTGCTACAATGCACAATGTCACAATCACTGGAGTCACTTTGTTCACCAGTTTCATTAAGTCATTCCACTGATACACACGTTTAATAACTAATACCATGTAACATGATCAATAAATACATTTATGTACAATAACTTCTGTTCTGACTTTCTCGTGATATTCGTTGAAAAAAGCTAGATGCAGACTGAAGTAATAGTGGCAGGCAGCCATCAGAAAAGGCAAGACTAGTTCTAATTGCTGACAAACTTCTACCTGGATTTATTTTGTTACATGGCTCTCGATGTGTCGCCCGATGCTGGCAGTATACTACTATATATATATATATATATATATATATATATATATATTGTAATAATAAAATAATAATTACAAAGAAAGCAAGAGCAGTTTATCGAATAGAAAGCCTGCGTTATAAGTTGGCACCTAGGCGATACTTCGTAAAATTGCCGCGCTGAGGCAAGAACCGTGATAAATACATCTATGAGCGTTTATAATAAATAACTTCGATTCCCTATCCGCAAACTACACACATTTAATGGTTAGATACCAACGTCCATTATTATTTTCTGTGGTTATACAATTCCTTGTTTTTGCTTGACGTTCTGTGTCCTACTTATTAAACTATCTTATGAGGTATCACAATATTCCAAATTAAGGCACCAAAAGCACACAAAAAATTAATACATGTAACATTCAATTTAGACTCATACAACTAAATAGACAACTAAATCAATGTTAGCCAATTTTTTTGAATATTTTCCATGAATACATAATTGCAAAATAAATACACGTAGACATAATTTTTTAACTTTTGCATGCCTAAAATCATTTGTTAAAATATACGCGTACGTAGTTTGAGCTGGTATACCAAGAAATGCGACTAATTACAATTTTGTAGTCAAAAGACCAATCTTATTTAGCTGAGTCCTTTTATTTAAATAAAATCTGCTATGATCACTGTTGAATCATGACTAATATTATTGCATATCAAAACGTACATTCATTTTTCAATTATTCAAATCAAGTTTGCGAGCTTGAAGTAAACACCAATCCCATTGTAATTAACCAGTCGTCGAACAACATAACAGAACTACCGCAAGTCGCAACACACTGACGCGTTTCGATCTTCCGCGATCATCATCAAAGCACGACGGCAAACGGACTAGCGAGGATCAAACAGTATTGCATTTTTATGGTAAGCAAAATTAGATATGCGGCTCTCACTTCTAGTAGTCTTGCGTACTTTGTACGAGACACATTTACACACAAACATATATATATATATATATATATATATATATATATATATATATATATATATATAATAATACCGTTCATGCTCTATCTGTAATGGCATGGATGTAATACCTTTAAATGTAGTTTATGAGTTGAAGTAAACACTAACTTCATTGTATTTAACCAGTAGTCGAACACATAACATAACTACTGCTATCGACAATGCACTACTGATCTTCTATGATCATCATCAGAGTACGACGGCAAATCTGTATCCAGTAAAGCATGTTGAATTCTTAATAAGGACGAAACCAGTCTACTGGGTGAATTGCTTTTTCTAAACTATACAATTCTTAGTTTATACTGACATATATGAGTAATTAATGGGTCAGGTGCTTATATCTAGACCGCAACTTTGATTATACTAAATGTTATCACCGTCTGTGCAGCCAAATGGTCGTTTAATTATATAAATGTTCATTTCAATACCACTTCTTCATGTAGTGTGGTGTCTGTTTGGTAATAAAAGATTTGGGATTGTTGGTTGGAACTTTAGTCCTAAATGGATGCTATATGAGATCCACATAAAGGAAAATAGACTAACCAAGTTAAATTATTTAGTATATAACTGAAAATTGTGTATAGTGTAGTGTTCGGCAGGGTGGATGAGTAGTTAGAGCACCAGATTTCGAAGCAGACATGCCCAGGTTCGATCCCTGTCCCCGACAAATTATGGCCAGTACATGTTGAACTCCCAAGAGGGACGAAACCGGTCTACTGGGTGAATTGCCTTTCCTACACTAATCATTTCTTAGTTTATACTGATATATGTAATTAATTAATGGGTCAGGTGCTTATATCAAGACCGTGACCTTGATTATAATATTTGTTATCACCGTCCGTGCAACTAAATAGTTGTTTAATTTTGATCGCTTATTTGTTTTTTTCATAACCTATATATATATATATATATATATATATATATGCTATTATATATATATATATAAATCTATACTTACTTTACTGCGGCTGACTCCTTTTGGAGGATAAGCCGGCTCCATGACATTTCATGGAGTTTCTTGGGAATTTGGTACAAGTGGTGTCCCCTCACCACTCGGCTTTTTGATCGAGGACGCACCTCTAGCCTTTGCACATCCAAGCGCAGTCTGCAAGGCAGCAGTAAGTTGCATGGTTGCCGGTGGCTGTTGAGAGCTCATTCGCCATTCGGAAGTACGGGGTACTGTCCAGGAGTCCATGTAATCCTGTGGCTGTTGAACCCTTTTGTGGCAGGGGAACACACGCCGAGTCATGGTGCCGTCGTCGGGCTCATGTGGTATTTTATAGGAGATCCGATTGCCGGTCGGAAATCCACCACGCCCTGGTGACACCACCGCCATAGCCCCGTTAGCCCATGTACGATCGGCCATCGAGACATGGTTGACACTTCGTCGTACTTCACGTTGAGGAGGGATGGACCTCACACGGATATATATATATATATATATATATATATATATATATATATATGCTCTATTTCTGTGTCATACCAAAATTCGAAACAAACTATATTTTTTTCTGTTTAGCGTAGATATTCTTTGAAAATGTTATTATGTATTTTCATGATATTTGGCTTCTTTTTCAATTCTAATTGAAACTTTAGCATTCTTTAATTATATTCTACGTACTGAGAATACTAACTTTTTATATTTAATCTGTAGCTAGGACATGATTTTTTATATTTTGGATGGACGAATCGCTCGGTATTAATCTGATAGTATGATTTGTAGCCTGCCCATTTGTTTCTCTACTGATAAACTCGTCGTTTAGCATATACCATCTTGATAATTACGCGGAATATAGATTATAATAGAGTTCCAAATAAGGACGACTCCGATTAACTGAATGAATTGCCTTATCTATATTATACGATGCATAGTTTGTATTAGCAGATGTATGATCTATATATAAAGTTTGCAACCTTCCTAAAATTATTGTTTTCACCACCCGCGCAATTTATGGTCGTTTAATTATATTAGTCTTCGTGTTTTTTTGGGTAATCAGAAGATTCTCAGTTTAAATTCATAATAAATCTAAATTAAATGAAATTATTACTGTAAGTTACAAAATTGTTGATTTGTCTTTGTTAGAATGTAGGATTTTTCCATCATGTTGACAAAAAGTGAGAAGAGAACTAATGCACAAACCTTGGCGATATTCGGTACATTCGGCTGACTAGTTTTCAGCTGTAGCTTCCATTATTTGTATGCCTGGCATTTCTCATTTTACTGTCACCTTAGTTAAAAAAGCAAATGTTAATATTATTTCAAATTAGCTAAGTTTTAAATCGCGAATTATATAGTTATCGAGATTTGAAATTTATATGATATTAAAACCAAATTAAATGAGGAAGATCATTTTTCCATTCGTTGAGCATTAACGTGTCAATTTGTGATTAATAATTTAAAAGAGAATTTCAGTTCTTTCTCCTTAATCCAATGATAACTTTGAATGTGTTTGTCGTATCAGCTTGATTGGTAATACTTGATGTTGTAACTGACATCCTTGAGTAGGTATTTCTATCAGTCCACTAACGTGGTTTATTAAAATATACCTCATATTTTAGCACCGCATAATTTCTAGTTTTGCTTCAATTGTAGTCCTGCTGAATTCAAACAGGAAAAATATTTTTTCATGTTCTTTGAAGCCAATATCCAAAATATGTATTTGAAAATTAAATGTTGGGCATATAGTAAGAAATCAGTTCAAATAAGACCAAAAGGATAAACGAAAGTCGGCATGGAACGGAACGTTTAACCTCATGTGCACATTCAATACCTGCTTACTGGCAACTCATCAGTAGGAGCCGGTATTACGCCTTATACCCACTATATATTTGGGTGACAAATGTGGGTCAATTGAACGTTAAAATCCACAAAAAATGTCTTAATTTTTATTATTTTTGGCATATTTGAAATTCAACAATTTTTAGTTGATAGTTCACCTCGTGTTGTTGACTTCAGAGTGGTTGAACAAGTTGGAATTGATCCATCAACGAGACCTACAGTTGTTGCACCTGTAAATTAGGAATTTTCGTAGTACAGCAGAGTAATCAATGCTTAAGACTAGGAATAGGCGTCACGAGAGCGGTTTAAAAACTTGTGATCGAAACTAGGAGGCAATTTTGTGATTCATATTTTGTTTACGATCAGCTGCGCAGGGGCGCCAATTCTGATTCCATTGCCATTTAAAGCTTATTTGACTTTGATTGTCTTCTCATTTATTTTTAAATCAATTATTCATAAAAATGAATTTTGTTATTTACATTGAGCAACTTCTTTTAGGTGACGCGGAATCGCGCCAAATATTCCGAATAATCTTGACATTATTCTGCCTATATGAATTATGATATGTTATGAAACGCTTATGCCTTAGAATCTTTTTCTGTTTATTTATTAATAAATAAAATATTAAAAATGAATTTTTATGATTTTTGTTTCATAAATCCATGTAGGTCTCGTCAATTTTAGCCAAACATTCCAAGTAAGGCTGAAATTATTCTGCTCTTGTGAAATATATTCCATAATGAAACGTATTTGACTTGGATTGCCTCGGCGTTTATTTAATAAATAAGAAAATAAATTTTGAAATAATGCTTGTGAATTTTATAGCATAAATTAATTTATGTCACGCATATTATAATCAATCATTTGACATAAACTCTAAGTTATTTTTATTTATGAAAAATATTTTTTAATAGGACGCATTTGCATTTGCGATTGTCTTTTCGAAAATTACGAAAATAGAATAAAAGAAATTTCGTGATATTTGAATAACGTCAGTTTCAGCTAAATATGTAAGTAAGAATAAAATTATTTCTCAATTTTAATACATTATGCAAAATCGTATTTGCCTTGAAATATCTGAACTTTGATTTATCAAATTATAAATTATATTAATTTTTTATTCATTGAGTAGAAACTATTCTAAGTATGCCTGAAAATGTTCTGCCCTTTTGAAATTTATTATGTCATAAAACGCATTTTGCTTAATTTTCTTGTTTTCTTATCAATTAACATAATCAATGATTTTGTGCGGTTTTTACGGAATATACATATTTATCTCACGGCGACCCTGCCCATGAGGTATACATTTTGTAATAAAAACGCATTTACTTTAGTTTATCTCGCCGTTTATTTGCCAATTAATCAAAAAATCCAAATGAAAGTTTGTGATTTTTATTTCGAGCTCACATTTAGTTCACGCTGATTCCAAACAAATATTTTAAGCAAACATGCTTTTTTTCTGCTGATGTGAATTAAATTATGAAATACAATACATTTGCTTTGAATTGGATCATCTCATATGAATCTATTACCAAAAAATAAAATAAATGAAATTTCGTCATTTACATTTATATCATGCTGTTTGTATCCAGCTTTTCGAACAAGCCTGAATTTTTTCTATCCTTGTGAAAAATATTATGCTATAAAACGTATTTTCTTTAGACTCTCTCGCCGTTTATTTATCAAATAATTAAAAGAAATAAATGATATTTTGTCAGTTTTATTGTAAAACAAAATTTAGTTCGCGCCGATTCTAGCCAAATATCAGAAATAAGCCCGTTCTAAATTATGCCGCTGAGAAATACATTATGTAATGAAGCTCATTTGCTTCACAATATTTCGAGTGCTATTTCTAAACTAACATGATGGAGTAATTAAACTATTGCAGTATGAGTCGCGGATATCCATTAAGGTCGCGCCCTCCTAGCTTCATAGTCAAATATACGTCACATTCCCTTTCTTCTTTGATATATATATGCATATATATATGTATATATATATGTATATATATATATGTATATATATATATATATATATATGCATATGTAATATATATATAACTCACTTTCCTCAGATTATACTGCTATTTATTTATCAAATATTAGAATAATATAAAAGGGTTATTCAGTTAGGTGTTGCACAGATCCACTATATGAACATCGCTTCTTGCCACAAATTTAAGGTAGGCCTCAATATCTTTTAGCCCTCGAGAAGAGTATTTTGAAATTTAATTTATTTTCATAAACAATCTTTTTGTTTATTTTGTAAATTATAAAATAGAAAAATTGAATTATTGTGAATGAATATCAGAGTTCCATGTATGCTTAGCCGTATCAAGCCTATTTTTGGAAGCAGGAATTAAATTCATTTGGGTCCGTCTTCTCCTCGTTCTTCTTTTCCATTGATGACAAAACTCTTTGAACATTAGGATCGTTGTTTAATTTATCCAAGATTTCTTTGTTAGACTTCTTGTCCGGGAATATCATTTCATTGTTGTTGTCTCTATTATTGCTGAGATTTAAATTTAAAAAGATAAATATAATTATTTATGATTCTGTTTAATTGTTAGTATATATATATATATATATATATATATATATATATATTATATATATATATATATATATATATATGGATGTCAATTGGGACAGCCAGTCAGCAATTTGTTAACGCACAGTAAAATGACAATTTATTTCACGAAAAATTATATATCGAACATAACTGTTTTATGAATACTTCATTGTCCTTAAAAAATAGTAAATAATACATGTTATAATTACAAAGATGTGTCGGTTAAACATAGTTACACCAAGTTCACCTCGCGATAACTTCTTATTTATTTCTATAAATTTGGAAAGGTTTATTCCGGGGTCAATATGACCAGAACGGTTAGCAATTTTGCATGAAGCATTTGGTCATTTAACTGTTGAGCGCCGAATTTCAAAATTTCAACCGCGGTTGTTTTGGTGGGGCATACGAAAAGAATTTTGCACCAAACGCCGGCGTTTAAATCCACAGTAAATGAGTAAGTTTGTTTATATTCAATTTCGTGCCAAAGCACAAAATCCATTTATGTATATGCGATTAGTAGGTCCGCTGACTTTAGCTTGTGACATGGTGATTTATATGATCTTTCTAATCAATAGATACCCCTGACGGCTCAAGTTTGTATCATTGAAGCAAACCACAGCAATTTAATTTTTATAAGATTTAAATGTGCGTTAAATCATAAGATTTGGAGCACAGTAAGTATCTGTTACGCACACGGGTGTTCAGATTTGGTGGCAAGAATAGAATTAGTGGTGTAAGAACCTGTATATTAGGCATTCCTGAGTGACGACCTACCAAATTCCGGCTAACGTTACGACTGAGCCAAGATGCCATGGGATGAAAGAGGTTCTGTGATGCTGGTCCCAAGAAGGCGATGGTTACTGGCGGGTCACAATTCATTAGCTCGTGAAAGCTATGCTATTTAAAACCACAAAAATTACAGACTTTGCAACGGCAACCATTGTCCGTCTTCCCGGCGCGTCTGTACTGCCAAATTCCAAGGTCACAAAAAGTTGAGTGTTACGTGAGAGAGAGCAGACAAAAGGTCACTCAGGCCATATCTGTCCAACAATAAAATGTCTTCACCCGTAGACCTAAATGCACCCTCTCACGAGCCGTAGACTACGTCAATCGTGGACGGTACTGGTTGGAGAATATTTACACAAAGCAAAATACGGCTTTTATCACCACTCTCAGGTTTCCAAGCAATATATGTTGATTGATTTAACAATATGCACAAGCCCCCTCAGAGAGAGCCAATATACCACAGTGGTAACTCTTTAGGCATATGAAGCTCAATTGATTCAATTTAAGGCTGAGCGGAATGACATGGAAGTACCTAGGAGTGACAGATACGAATACCTCAATCGCGTGCTAGAGATAAGAAAGAAGCATCAGGAAAGAAACCAATACTTGAAATATATTTTTGAAATTGGTTTTACTAGGTGGCACACTTTATAAGATTCAAGCCGAACTTGTGCGTACATAATTAATAAAACTTTGTTGCTGGCGGTAATCTGATGTCCATCTTCTCCAGAAGAGCTCGTGTGAAACGCTGCTGATCGAATAAACAAATTAACAGAACAAATTATCATTTAATGGCTAGCATGGATCAGACGGTTATTATTGACTAAGTATATCCGCATAAAGGAGCCACACTTTGGTAGATAAATAACAGAGATGACCTGGGAAATTTTGTTGAAGAGAAATATCAAAATAGAAGAATACTTATATCAAAAAGTTGCGTAGGCATGTGCACGACTTAAAAATGTCAAGAGATAAAAAGTCACGTCCATAAATTTAACTATTCTGTTTTACCACAATTCATTGGGTAATTATACTGGAGATTTGGGACCAGGTGTCGGGAAGAAACAAATGCGTTGAATAAATGCAACTTCGAGTGGTTTTTAATATTAGAATATCATAATTTTCCTTTATTCAATACTTTGTTAACAGGTTTCACAACGATCAAATTAATAAGTCTTAGTGACATCCATAAATCGGGCCATTTATATGCATACAACCGTAAAGTGAATATATCATATTTTGTAATTCAATGTATAGTTCAGATTATATCACGGATTTATCTTGTAAATAATGCAGTCCACGCGTAGAAATTAGATTGAATTTGATAATCATTAAAAAAATTGGCTATTTTTAGAAAATATAGATAAACATTTCAAAAGCGTTGTAAATATTTAAAAAAAATTGTTTTAAAATTGTACTCGTTGATTAGATAAAGTTCATTTATGCTTTAAAAAACATTATCAAATTCAAATGTGTGATTTATACATTAAAGTCCTAACGTAGATAAATTTTTTATGAAAAAAGTACTTTCTATATCACTAGTTGGCCGCGGTTAAATGTTTGAAACATGGCTATAGCTATTAAATTATATCAACTTAAACTCACTTCATCATGATGTCTCAAGTTTAGCAAAATGCGAACGGAAATTCGTTGATTCACTTGATTAAATTGCTTAATCTAAACGAAAGGGGCTAGGCACTGTTATTAATATAGCTGATAAAATGCTTACTAAAAACCACGTCTGATTCAAGGTAGCTTTTTGTGTTTAGCACAAAAATTGTGGATTACGCTGATTTACAAATTACACATACGCAGGCGCAATCATAAATGCTTATTTTACTGTTTGAGAAGACTATTACTGTACATTCTTCTACTAACTGCGAATATGATCGTATTAATTTGTATGCACGGTTACGTCTGTATTGAAAGAATGCTAAAACGCATACCAAATGTTTGTTGGAATAAAATGACATTTAAAGTGATGTGCATAAATTCGTGAGATTGGAGTAACATTCTTCGAAATTCAGTGAATTACAGACGCTGAATAAAGTGGAGCGAATTTTGAAACATTAAGTTATACAATAAAATAATTAACAGAATACTTTGAACTATTATTTAGATTCTTGCTTCACTTCATTATATATTACTGTGAAATACTTCAATTTATTGTAAAGTTGAAATTTGGCATAAACAAATCTGCTCAGCCGTACATTACAAGGAAGGAAATGATGCTCGGTATAGATCGCGACCGGTAAACAGAGTAGGCGGATTTTGACGGCGATCGCTCATCTAATCAGGGACGAATTTTGCATTTTAACTTGTCCATTAAAATAGCTGAAATAGTATCCCAACATACTGGTAATATAATATATCGATGCAAAAACGCCAAATTCTAATTATTAGTATGTTCTATTCATTTGATTTCTTGCAAAATAAACAACCTATAATATTCAAGTGTGTATTAGGTGTTGCGAACCTAGTAACAAATTAGTTCAGTTGTGACCAGAAGGATAAACTGTCCTATTATCCCACATTCCTTACCCAAATATATAGTTGTTAAAGGGCGTAATACCGGCTCCTACTGATGAGTCGCCAGTAAGCACGAAACGAATTTACATGAGATTATACTTTCCGTTCATGCTGCCTTTGGTTTATCCTTCTGGTCACAACTGAACTAGTTTGTTACTAGGTTCGCAAAACCTAATACATACTTGCATATATATTAGTTCTTCGCAACAAACAGTATTTAACTGTAATATATGGAATTGAATGATGTCATGCTTACCGCGAAATGTGATAACTGATATCGATGAAGGCCAGAGTGTATAGTTTAACTGGAGTAACAGGTGTTCGAAAATTGTTGTAATTCTCAATTTGGATGAACTTTAGCATAAATTTATATCCATCAGGTTGGTATCATGTACCGACTCGGAAACCAGTGTTAGTATCCGGTACTCATCGATTTCAAAAAAGGTATCAGTTACTAACAAAATAGCCATAGTGTTAGTATCCTTTACAGACTCAGTATATATATTATATAGTGTGAGTTAGCATTGAAGTCGTATTGTCGTTGATTTTAGATTATGTTAGCTTCACTATTACAGGTTTACACATTCGTCTAGGAGATTGTACCGTCCTATTATTCCACATTCTTCCACCAAATATATAGTGGTTAAAGGGCGTAATACCGGCTCCTACTGATGAGTCGCCAGTAAGCACGAAACGAATTTGCATGAGATTATACTTTCCTTTCATATTGTCTTTGGTTTATTCTTCTGGTCACAACTGAACTAATTTGTTATTAGGTTCGCAACACCTAATTCATTCTTGCATATATATTAATTCACTACAAAAGACAGTATTTAGCCTATACTATTAATATTGAGCAACAAAACGTTGTATCCTTTAATTGGAAAAGTTAAGTTAAAACTAACTTACAAAAAATGGTACCGTTAAATGGGTTAAATAGCCATGCACATCAACAGTCTTGAGATACTTTCTAAATTATGGTTTGTGGTCCGTATTTATGCGATACGAAAAGACTAACCAAGTAACATTAGTTAGTATATAACTGAAAACTGTGTGTAGTGTGCGGTAGGGTGGCTATATGGTTAGAGCACTAGTTTTTGGAAGCAGATGTCCCTACATTCGAGCTCTGGAAAGTATATGCTGAGTTCTCAATATGGACGAAACCGGTCTCCTGCATTAATTGCTTTTTCCACACTATATAATACTTATTTTATACTGACAGATGTATGTACATAATTGGTCACATGTTAATTTGATTTTGGGCCCCCAAGGAAGGTTATTTAGTTTCTATTTGAGTATGACCGACAAAATGTTACATATTTTAATGTGATGAACTAAGTTTTCTGTTGTTCAAATTTGTAATTCACTTTCAATAGTCAACTGTACATAAAAATGATTTCGTTCTTTTTGACTTGCGTACAGATCATGGCTGATATGTTTATGTTCATGTTGGAACAAAAGATCTAGGAAGAATTGAATAAAGTGAAATCATTCATATGTTCCGTTGATTACATAATTTTTTTCTGCCAAGAACCGCTTAATGAGTTCAATGAGTTTTGTCTGACTGTTCGACTTCCAGTTGAAGAAAAAGACCATGTTAGTCTAACTTCCTTTAACGTGTTACTTAAACATGAATCTGATGGAATATTGTGCTGATTCTTCTTCCATAATGGATGTTGAACAGCGCAGTATTCACATCGTAACACATACTAACGTGAAATTAAAAGACTTATCTATACTAGTTCGGCAAACAAAAGATTTTACCACAGTTTCCAAAATTAAATCTCTTCATCAGGAAACACTATAACTCTCAGAACATCCTTAATAAAACGTGCAAAATAGTGCCATAGAAGTAAAACATAAATCAAAAAATATATCTACGCTATAAATGATATTGGATTTGTTTGCATCTTTTAATTTTTCTCAAAGCTGAAATAATATGTCCATGACTGCCTAGAAAATGTGGAGGCAAGTATTTTGTCACGTACAACGTATAGAAGACTATTAGGAGTGAGTGCAGCATATCAGATTTTCCATATCTCATATACGCATTGTCACGATTTTTTCAACCTTTAAACATATACACCCTTTTGATCAATACTTCAAATTATCCGTAAGTTTACAATGTTTTGCAATTGGCTGCAAACAATGGATTGGTGTTTATCTTTCAAGCTCGCAAATCTGACTTAACAACATTTTAACACCACCCGGGCAATAAATATTGGTGTATTTATAAAAGGATACAGAAGTTTGTCTCGAGGTCAATCTGACACGAGTTGTTAACGTTTTTGTATGAAACACTTTGTTATTTCTCGGTTGAATGCCTATTTTCAATTTTGCAATCGTGGCTAACATAGCGGAGCTTGGCAACTGATTTTTTCCATCATGATTTCGCGTTGTAATCTCAGTAAATGGAAAAGTTCACTAGCGCAGCACAAAATCGATTTTATAAATATTCTTGGCAATTCTGCTGCCTTAGACGCGTGGTAAGTTGGCCTATATGCTCTACCTGGTATGTAAATTTTTCCGATGGTTCAAGTTTTTTTTCATTTGAAGCAACGCACAGCGCAAAAGTTAATTCTTACATGAACGTATGATCAATAGATTTGGAACATAGCAAGTTACATTTACCAAACCGGGTGCTTTGTTTGAGTAAAAAATTTTGAATCAGTGGATTAAACAGACACGCACACTTATATATATATATATATATATATATATATATATATATATATTTGTAATTCATTTTATAATTCAGATTATATAACAGAATTCTTTTATAAATTAAACAGCCTTCGCGTAAATTTATATGAAATTCATTATTTATAAAAAAAACTTTAATGAATTTCGGATAGTGATAGAAAAATTTGCTAAACATTTTATAAGCGTTATATAAATAAAATGTTGTTATTAAAATTGTGTTCTTTGAGGAAAGAGGAAAATGCAAAAAGACGGTGCCGTAAACTGAGCAATACCCGCATTCTACTTTAAAGGGCTATTATTCAAATAGGTAGATGAGTCCACGGAGAACAATATTTAGTTCACGTCTCTATGAAGAAGAACATATTTAATAATATGTTTTGTTGGTTTTTTTATTAAATGAGTATAGAATATTTCAATAGTCGACTCATTATTAACTGGGATAAATACGATGCATTAGTTTCTTGCACGGGGTGGGGGGAGCATGTCTTCAAGCACGCCCTTATCGCAAATTCTTAATTAATCCAATCAATCGCTTGAATTTCTGGGGTCATTTCTCAATCAGCCAAATGGTTCTCTGTTTGATAATGATAACTATATATGTGGTACGTTAAAATTGTTTCTTTGTACTCAGTTTAAAAAAAAATTATTTTTATTTTATCCTACTCTTTTTCCTTTAACGCATTAAAGTTTGTTTAATTTACATTAACGGGTAATTATTATGTATTTTATAGAATATTCGAGCCCTACAGACCACGGAAACTTTCTGAATGCGAACAAAGAACCACCAGAAAAATTGGCCCACGGTCGTTTTTAAACATAAGTTATAATAAAACAAATAATGTTTATTGGAAATTTATAATAGTTTTAATTAGAGAAAGTTCACTTCTGTTAATTAAGGAGTATTACATTCAATTATCTGATTTATAAATTTAAGTCCTACTATCCTACCTAAAACCTTTAATAAACATTACCTTTTTATATCACATGCTCACGGCGATTAAAAAGGTTGAAAAGTTTCTGTAGCTATTACATTATGTCAACTTAAACTCAGTTTGTCATGCCGTCAAAAATGTAACAAAACTGGAGCTCATGCCAATTAGTTAATATATTTGATAAAAATGCTGCTGCTGAAAATACGTTTTACTGAAGATGAGCATCACTAAATGATTATATATAAAAAATAAATGATATGCATAATAACACTATGTCGGATTCTAGATACGTTAGAATATATAGCGAAAAATGTTGGATTAATTAGAATGATCTCCATAGGTACGGTGAGGTGAAAGACACAAAAATAAGCGCACAAATCACTAAGAGTTTTACAATCAAACGAGTAGTTAGTAGTGAAATTTGTAAAGACTATTCTCAATAATTGATTATCAATTAATTGAATAATTAGCCCACTAATCTGTCAGTTTTAATCAGATGCTCTTATTCTTTTAGAAGAGCTAGGTTCAGCTTTTAATTCAAGGAATCGTCTTTCCCTACCAATAGGTAATGCGACATTCCAAATCGAACCTAACGAAATTTCAAAAGATATTTCATTCATAATATTATCCAAAGATATAATTTCGATAGAGTTTATAATCATTACGACTACATATTGTTATGCGTTTAATATTACCACAGTTAATAAAGTGTACAGTCTCCACTATTTAACGAGCAATATCAGATTTAGCAATATGTTCAAATTTACATGCAGTTCTATGTTTACCTCTTCTTACCTTGATTTGATGCATGGTCGCACCAAAATACATGAGACTACAATCATTGCAAGGGTTCAATCCTATCTTTTTAGTTAGGGAGTATTGTGCATAATGTAAAGAACTATTTTAAAGCGGTACTTATATTGTATTTCAATGATATTCTTATGTTATGTATATATATATATATATATATATATATATATATATATATATATATATATATATATATGTTGCTATTATAACAAGTATTCTTTAGATTGTATAAAACAAATAGTTTAGTGCATGCAAACGGTAAATTCTTATTCATCCACTCAATTATCACTTAGTTAAATGAACATAACAGTTACCGAAATGAAGACACACATGGGACACATAAATATCTAGTCAAATATTGGTCTGAAGTAAAAATAATATTGCCAGAGGAAATATCTCGTTTGTTTCAATAGTTTGCGGGTATGTATTAGGTGTTGCGAACCTAGTAACAAATTAGTTCAGTTGTGACCAAAAGGATTAACCAAATACAGCATGGACGGAAAGTAAAATCTCATGCACATTCGTTTCGGGCGTACTGGCGACTCATCAGTAGGAGCCGGTGTTACGCCCTTTAACCACTATATATTTGGGTGAAGAAATGTGGATAATAGAGGATAAAAATCTCTTGACGAATATGTAACCTGCAGGAGTGATGCTAACATCATATAAAGTCTTCGACAATGCGATCAACGCTAACCTCACACCATTAAGGTAATATATATATATATATATATATATATATATATATATATACTGAGTCTGTAAAGAATACTAACACTATGGCTATTGTATCAGTAATAGTTTGTTTTGTAGAATTGGTGAGGATGGACCAATTGAAGAAGGCTACTTATAAAGGCATCCGAAATATATTGTTCAAAAAAGCACTATTGGAATAACTATTGCGTTACTCAAAATGCAGATCAGGTAATTTCTACAAATCGAGTCTCGCAAAATTATTATTATTTAAGGAACATTTAGCAAGTTGTTATAAATACAATGTTGTCAAATGGTAGAATAAATATACTTAGCAGAAAATACACCTTGTGAGGCAGGTCTCAAATCGAGCAGTAAGCCTAACAACAGTAAATCTAACGAAGGATCAAGTTGGACTAATTTAACGTGGTGTAAAAATGGGTATTCGTAATGAAAATCGGTTAGAAATGAGGTCAATGCAAAGGCTGTCAAAAGGGCACAAATTCTTGCAGATAAAGATTGGTTTAAATTTGAATTAGACCTTGTCTCAATGGTTTTAGAAAACTAATAGAAATAAGATTAGCCAAACTTTGAAATTCAACGTCTCAGAAAGAAGTAAATATTAACTAATGTTATATGTATGGAAGCGAATAAAGGAGGAGCTACAGTTCTGATGAGTCAATCCGATTTTAATAATAAAATATTTTAACAGTTAAGTAATGTAGAAGTATACACTAAAATAAAAAGTCCCAACGGGTAGGTTACAAAGAAAAGTAAAGTTATTAATCAATAATACGATTGCAAGTAATGAATTGGATTCGACGCATGGTAACTCTCTCATACAAAGAGTTACAGTTTCACCCAGAATGTATGGCATAATTAAAGCGCACAACCCGGGTTATTCGTTAAGAATTATTGTGAATGTCCAACACTCCCAACATATAAAATTTTTAGGTTTTCATGTCATAGAATAAGAAAATATTCCTCCTATTTCTTAGATCGAAAATTTTCAAACTCATATCAGTTGTTTGAAATTGTTAGTTAATGTTTACTAAATGAAAAGAATAAATTAGGCAGCTTGGATGTAAAATCTATGTAAATGAGTATACCGGTACTGGAAGCCATGGCTAGTTTTCCACGTTTCCTATTTGATTACTTCTTAATGATAGAAGGAATTAAAATGACAATTGGACATGTAAGGGAGATGATTTTTACATGTATGTTCTCTGCATCTTCTAAATTTATGAAACAATATTATAAACAAATTCGAGGTGTTTCAATGTGACAACCTTTGTCGGTCCAAATAGCAAATATCTTTATACATTATTTGGAAAATGATCTTTTGGATAAAACGCCACTTGAAACTAAAATTTTACCTTCATTTTTGGATGACAGATTAATGATCTGGAACCATAATGATAATGAAATGTTAGATTTCTTAAATTTATTGATTCGAATGAGCGAATTAAAATTTAAAATAGTGAGGGGATGATCAAGTCAATTATCATTTCTGGAAGTCAACTTAATTAGAAATGGTCAGAAATTAGAAAGAGATATTTATAGGAATGATAGTAATGCCGGAATCCTTCTTAATTTCAAGTTTAATCATTCGTACCTTATGAAAATTAACATTAAGCAGCTATACATTAACAAACATAAAGCATTGGAATTTAGAATAAGGTAGATTGCGCGATATATTCAAGTCTAATGGTTACCACTTCATTTAATAGATGCATCAGTGATAGATGTCTTAAGAAAACTTAAACATAATACGAGGTACATAACAGCGCATAAGGAAAAGAAAAAGCGTAAGGCTGTGTTATTATTGCGCTCTATATTAAGTAGATAAGTAAAATAAATAACTTTAAAACTCATTATAAGTTCCGTTTTAAAACAGTCCCTTAAACTAGGCACTATATTCCATAACCAAAGAGGAAAGATTCGACCCTTCGAATCATCAGGAGATTATGAAGTTACATTTAATGATTGTAGTTTCATGTATTTTAGTGAGGCCACGAGACAAATCATGTTAAGAGGATGTGAACATAGAATTGTAGGTAAGTATGGACATGTTGCTAAAGATTACCTTGCACGTCATGTAGTGGAGATCGTACAAACTGTTAATTGGGATGGCGGTAGATGCATAGCCATAAGTCGTCGTAACTGGATGACGAGATAGATAAGAGAATCTATATAAACTAAGTCAATAGGTAATATTATGAATGAAAAAGCAGTGAAAATCTTTTTATTTGATTTGAAATACCGCATTAGCTAAACGGATAAAAAGACGATTGCGTGAATTAGAAAATGAAACTATCTCTATTAAATGATTAAGAATATCTGATGAAGACTGACTTATGAGTGGTCTAATCATTCAATTAATGGATAATCAATCATTGAGAATATAGTCTTTCTAAATTTCACCCCGAACTACTCGTTTAATTTTAAAACTCTTAGCGATTTGAACGCTTATTTTTGTGTTTTTTACTCCACCCTACCTATTGAAATCATTCTAATAGAGCAGCATTTCAAATGCTTAAAATAAATTAGTAGTCTAACGCGTGCAAAGAGTAACTTATTGTCTTTGGACTGCAGTTTCATTAAGATGTACATACATTTGTATCAATTATATTTTTCTGAATCTTATTAGTTATGTACGCACATAAACATGAACATGCCTACATAAACGTAGCTAATTATATGGCAAGAATTGTTATTAACAAGCCTATCCTAAGCCCAACCTGAGTGGTTTGAATGGGAATTTAACACGTGCATTGGTAATTCGTTTTTCTAATTTGAGGTTATGACACGTGTTTCTCAATTATCTGTCTCACCCCACCAGAATATATGGGGAAAATCTTAGTGAAGTCCTATTACATGGAGTGTATAAAACAAATAGTTGAACGCATGCAAATGGTAAATTCGTATTCAGCCACTCTAGTCTCAATTATTTAGATGATTATAATAGGTGCGGAAATGAACACACACATGTGAAACGCAACTATCCAGTGAATGATCAATCTGAAGTATAAATTATACAGAGGTAATATCGCGCTTGCCTAATTATTTTTTTGTAAAAATGTTTAGGTTGGATCAAATGAAGAAGGCTGCCGATAAAGAAGGCCAAAATATTTTGCTCAAAAAAGTAAACAATTGCAATAATTACTGTTTTTCAAAACACAGAACAGGTAGTTTGGATTAATCCAGTTTTTCAAAAATATTTTGCTTATTTTGTTGTTAGAGAAGACTAATACTGTACGTTACACTGCTAATTGCGAATATGATCGCATTAGTATTTATGCAAATTTTTGTTTTGATTGCATCAAAAATAACAGACATATCAAATACTTGTTGAATCAAAATAACAAAAAATAAACAATTTTTAAGCACATCAAATAGAAGCAACATGCTGCAAAATTCTGGCATTATCATATGCTTTTTAGGCGGAATACGTTAAAGAAAATTAGAAACAGCAAGAGGTAAACTGTCAGGATTGATTTTGACGGATGCAAAACAAGTAGATCCCTACTGGATACTAGTTCGAATTGACGCTATAAATGCACATTTATTTATGTTGGCTTTAGCATATTTTTCGCAATGAATAATTTGTGGTACGATACATTATTTGCTCAACAGTGCTAGTAGAAATAAGGCTCAGCAGGAAGTTACTATGACCTATTTAGTTATACATTACGCTAATTAACGGAATAAATTGATGCGTTATTTAGGTTAGTTATTCAATGTCTTCTCTCTATCTGCCAATTTCTACTGCTTAATTTAAACGTTAAGCAGACATACACAGAATTCGTAGAATTCAACGTAAAAAGCTATATCCAGATAAACCACAACAGGTCAGCATAATAGGCGGAAGATTTTGGGGTACGCTTATGTCGCTAATAAAATTCTAGCATTTTAACATGTTCATTAAAAATTGAAGTATATCCCCACAGGAGCTTAATGATGTTAATCGATGAAAAAACCCGGTGTAGCATTACTATTATATTTCTCTAATTTTCTTTCTTTCACGATAAGAACGCAAAATATCTAAATTTAACAACATAACTAGGCGATGTTTTGATCTCAGAAAGGAATTTATGATCAATCCTAATCTAGACTACTATTTATATTCGCAAAATAAACACAATTATCATGGCTCAATAGCACAGTCTTAAGCTGTTTTAAAGAAAAACGTACTTAACTCGTAATTACGGATTAAGGACAGTTATGCTCACACGTAAACCATGGCAGGGACGTTTATCATAACTCACTCTAACCGATTTGATAGACCGCATGTTTTGACTGACGACCAGGTTGCACAATTTGATTCAAATGAAAATAATCAGTGGTTCCCAAGACTTGGTATAAATTATTTTAGAGCCGCGAAACTGATGCGACATCTCAGCCAAGGTAAGTTAGTTTCTGTAATTTTCGGTCCACGAAGCCTCAAGACCCTGAAAGGGTAAGTTACATTTAGGAACCTAAGGCGCAACGCAGTTTCCATAATGGTTTGTATAGAGTAGATAATGTGAACGTGGAATAAGATCACCATTTTATCATCGATTAAGCATGGAGTCGAAGCAGATTATTCAAGGACTGGGCATTACAGTTGTTTCATATCTTAGCTCTGAGACTGAAAAGGCGCCAGTAGGCATATCTTGTGCGGATATAAATGCTCCAGAATTACCCTACAAAATTGATAGACTAAAGCAACTAAGGTATCAAAATTGTGCTAGAGACAGCATTCGGGAAATATGAAACAATAAAATGTCAACTATACTTATCGTTTAATTAATATTAAATGAAGAATAAATTGGCGTTCAGCTTGTGCATGTAATTTAAATGAATAAATATCAGTTCAAGACAAACACAAGGGCCTATGTGAAGCGCGCATACTGGCCAACTAATCACCAAAATAATCAACCCAATCTGACACGGAGTCATGCATGCAAACAAATAAGGATATATATTAGACAAATTTTCACGAGTAAAGACCCAGAAATGAGCTAGAGTCGATCAACGTTACCTTTTTAAAGCAAAAATTTAGGAGTGACGAATCTAATCAGTAATTCATATTACAATGATAAAATGTTTTAGCAGTTAAATAAATGCATATATAATTTTTTTTTAAATAAAAGACCCAACTAATAAATCACGGGGGATGTGACATTATTAATAAATACTATGATTTTGACTGACGAAATGGACCCGAAACAATTTCCTGCGCTTATACGAATAAATTAAATATCACATATAGTGTTTAATTCGGAAAATTTAATTAACATAGTCAAATATTAAGAATTATTTTTGGGCCAATACTCTCTTAGAAACTTTCTATGTTGCTATGCCATACAATATGATAATACGTAATTTGTTTAGATAACAAATTATTGATTGCATATTGTGTTGTTAAATTTGTTGATAAATGTATTCTAGATGTAAGTAACGAAGTGGCGAGCCAAGAATAAATCAGTACATGGAGCACTGGATTGTTTTTAATGTATTATTTTTAATGATGCGTTGATATTAAATAGAATGACGATTAAACAAATTACGCGCACCTCATCGGCTGTCAAATTTCGGAAGGTGGTGCACCCTCCTACCGTTTCGACAGGTACGTCATCGTGCAGATCCATGTTGACGTTGCTGTTCATGAAGCGTTGCATTGATCAAATCGGCTTCTATCAATGCTGGATTCTTAACGTATCTAGAAGGCTTCAAAAGCAATGAACATCCAGCATATGACGTAAAATATTGCGAGACCTATTTGCATCTCCACAGTGTTGCTATGGGGTTAATCTGTGACAGTGATCATGGCTGAACTTTGTAGAGCTTGGATTCTATTTGCCAAGTTGCCACTCGTGCTTGCTTGTATGCCTTACCTCATTGTGCCATCCAGCCGAAATATGTTGGTATCATGTGGTTGCACACCCAGAAAGGGATCCACTGCCAAATTCCCACCATGGAATCTAGGAGAAGCTAACATGCTAGTGCTTTAAGTCAAAATCATTCAGCAAGCACTTCCTGAGGACTGGCACGGATTTGATTCAATAATCATCGTTTAAATATAGCATCCGCAAGGTCTGCCGTAATTTTTTGTAGGGCAGCAAAGGAAGGGTCCACCAAATATTAAATCAGAACTCGTAAAATCGTTTCTTCTAATGAGAAATCTTTTACTAACACAAAGGCCTCAAATTTTGCTAACCATAACTGTGACCTTCCAAAATCAAATTGTGCAAGCCCAGGCTTAAATTATGGTGTGGCAGGAAATAATAAGTCGATTTGAATGTAAACAACGGTTCGTGTACTGTCGCGTGGACTCAGTGAACATTATTGTAATTGCCGAAGATATTTGATATTTATGCTGGCTTTCACGTTGTTCACAATAATCTTTCCATTAAAACGAGCTTCAAAATTTGATAATACGCGGCTTACGGAATACACACTTGCTGCTATATTTGGTTCCAGCTTTTCTGATGAGATTGAGAAACTATACATCATTTTGGAAAATATTGATTTATTAACTAGCATCCTATCTAAGTATGGTGGCTTCGCGGTTAGAGGCAACGACTTCGACGCAGACTTGCCCTGATTCGAGTACTGTCCAAGGCAAATTCTGGACAGTACGTGCAGAGTTCTAAATAGGGACGAATTTGGTCTACTGGATGAAATGAATTTTCAAAATTATACAGTGCTTAGAATATATTGACAAATGTTTACTTTATGGAATTAGTGTTAATATTAGGTTCAAAACCGTGATTTAAAGAAATGAATAATCATATTCAGGTGTCTGCTAGTATAAGTGTACCCACAAATATAACAAATTTAAATAATAATTGTTTACTTATTATTGATTTCTAATGCTTCCTGTTTTCTCTATATTCTCTTGAACGCATCGCATTTTTAGTCTATCGTTGGAGCAGGGGTATTCTCCGACATTCAAATCATCCATAAATTGTTCAATTGGCGCGTTGTAGGCCAAAACGGTAGCCGCTGTAACAGATTATTTGGAGAATTATTAAAGAACGAATCAATAATACAATTGCATGTGAAGATTTATTTAACATGTATTAATTTTTGGCAAAAACAGTAAAGGATGGACAAATAAATGTGTTCAATTCGAGTGAAGGCGTTTCATGCGACAAAGTGGTGAGACTGAACCAAATGATAAATCATTTTGCGGAAACAAATATGGTCAAATGATTTAAAAATGAAACGAATTTTCATTTATTAAAGACAGTTGTGCTGATTGTATAGTAGGATCAGCGAACGATCAATTAAAGAAATTCAAAGCATTCAAATTCCAATTATTATTCATAATTTAATCTTTCTTCAATGTAAACGGGAAGTTTGAATGAAAGTTACTCTAATTTAATAGAAATGCATAATGAAGAGAAATATATCACTTAGCACAAGCTGGTGAAACTGAAATATAAAACATGAGTATATTTAATGAAGTCCTCCTCATTTTTCCAAATATTTCTTTCTCAGGATATGGAGATCTTTTTCAATGGAAAGCACATC
>JAQBSW010001918.1:0-117490 GCA_029291075.1 Eudiplozoon nipponicum | reverse complement strand
TATATATATATATATATGCATACATATTTTTATTTATTTATTTAAGAAATCAATGAATACAACCGATGTTCTTATAGTGTAGAGTCTATTTGTATACTATAATAGCATACAAAATTGATACCAATTTCTAGCAATTGAACTCTGTGACTAAATATGACCCGTATTCCGTGCCGGCTCTGCGTGATCTGTACCTAGGGTAATTCGCATAATCGTCCCAGCCAATATAGGTGAATTCAACAGTATGTACAATACAGGTCAGATTTTCTATATAAATCTCGCAATCTTGATTAAACTAACTGTTATCATCGCACTCGCGATCAATGTTCGTTTCATTTAGATGCTTCTTTGTTCGAGCAGGATAAGTGCTATCGCAAACAAGTGTGAAATTATAAACATTTAGAGATTTTGGCAAAGAAGGAAGTTGAACATCAGCGTCCAAAGATTTACTCGTTGTGCGTTAAATGTGATGCTTATGATGAAATTGAAAAGTTTGTCTATGTGATCCGTTTATTTTCTATGAATATATAATACTAAGGGACCTCTTAGGAAACGTCAGGTATATTTTACGAAACTACCTTCTGTTATACGAGCCAGGCTAGGTCTCACGTTAACGTCAATAAATTTTATCCTGACGGCGGTTCATGTTTATAAACGCTGGAACTATTCTTCAATTTCTAGCTCAGACCATATTCTCATATTTCGGTTGATTAACAGGTTCCCCTTTAAGATTTAATATTCAATTATTGTAATGAACGAATATTCCCTTCTGGTCTACTGTATTATTTTCATACTTTATTGTTATTCTAAGACTAATTTAATATCTAGACCGACCAAGTTGGCTTGTCTTTTAGTTTCCATTCGAAGATCCACGTTAACCTGGTAATATTATCATTAGAACTGCAGTGTGCCAAAATACTTCAGGAGTAATCGTATAATTAAATGAGCCAAGGAAGATTTGCTGTGAACGTAAGATTGAGGAAAAGGTTAAGCGTGCATTAGTTGTGCGGTTGGTGATAACATTTACTATAATAAAGGTTGTGAACTTTATATAAACACCGCACCCAATAAATTCTTAAATTCATGTACCTAGAAGAGGTTAAGTATTCGAAGAAGATTCTGCAAACGGAAAACTATTATGATTTGTTCATCTATGCTGAAGTGATACTTCACCCAGTTTGCGAGATGAATGTCAGAAAAGTCTACCATTACTGACCTTTCAGGGGATATCTTCCAGCATCAATAGTTAATAAACAGATGCCACAATATAAATCTAAATTAACACACAAAGGATCATCACTTTGGACGCTAAGATAAGAAGCTTTCTTTCTTCAAACATCTTATTGTTGAAAATATCACGTATTTGCGTGAGAACTTTAGAGGCTCCAAAAATGTTGGTTAATGAGAACCCCATAATTGCCAAGTCGGTGTCAGTCTTAAAACACTTATTTTAGTTTGATAAGTTAGTATTCTCGTTCACATCTATTATGTTCATGCCTGCTATATCTTGAGCAAACTTCTTAGTGTCCTCGAACTAAAGATTAGCTTCCATGTTCATCGAACTTATGTATATATTTGACAACCTTTTATTATGCAAACGGATTGTGTACTTCTTCCGTAACAATACACCCAAATCAACCAATCTGGAAAGAAATAAGACACGCAAAAACAGAATTATGAAATTACCTGTTCCAGAACGTCCCCTATATGTACGCTTTAAAACACCAAATGATATCAGGTGTTTATTGTGAAGATCAAGAATTTGAAAACCGAAACGTAGAGAAAACAAATGCAGCTTGCTAAAGAAAGTCACGTCTGTCTGGTGCAGATTCACGAAACTCTGAAATTACGCACAATTCAAAAGTACATATACTGCCAAGTATTTAAACAGACAATGTTCTAATAAAAAAAAGAATAATTTCATTTTAAATAATATTTGTTGCAGCAGCCACGGTGATTTAAAATTATCAATAAATGTCACTTTAATTTTGTCGGAGGAAATATCTTCCTCTACATACACCACCTTCTCAAAAAAAAGACGGCTAATAATAAACGTAATCATTGTTCTTCGGCTGACGTTGTACTCTTCCTGAACGAGTTGTGCATAATGGCGCTCCTGACGTCGACATCGCGCCCTGTACAGTTGTCACTGGCACTGATAATTCGCCTGATGTTGACAGAACGTTATATTGTAACTCGGTAGAACATGATGTCGATGTGTTCAAACAACGCGTCTTGTGAATGTTGCTGCTTTGAATTATGTGCCTGTGTGATTGGATTTCACACATCAGATTCGCCCATAGAACGTTGATCATTCAACGCATCTGTTAATTCAGTTCTATCATCTAACCAGATAAACTGGGGAATGCAACGATCCAACGTAACACAATCCTCAATGCCATTTATCTCTATGATGACATTTTTGTCAGTCATCCTCTTGACATTATATGGTCCTTTGTAAAATGGTGTCAGGCAATTCTTCCTATTTTCTTTAGATAAATAAACATGCGAAGCCGATCTTGGATCAGGGACACAGCATTTAGTTTTATACTTTTCTAGTCTTGGTCGGAGCTAAACGACACATCTTATCTCTAAGTGCTACTACAAACCAATCTACATAGCTAGAAGCCCAATCAAGACTGCCAGGAGTTTCTATTAGAAGATCTCCAGGCAACCTTAATGATTCTCCATATACCAATTCTGCTATTGAAGTTCCTAAATGTGCCCTAAATCTGTTGCGCACGGAAGATCACGTATCCAGCTTGTTCCTCTAGTACACCATAACGAAGCTTTCAGTTTACGCAGCCTTTCTACCATCCCATTCGCTCGTGGATTGTATGCGCTAGTATGCGATACATTTGTTCTCAAGATATTGAGAATTGATCTTACGAAAAGCTCTGGCATAAATTGACCACCGCGATAACTAGTGACTCTTTCCGGAACACCATAACGCGCTATCCAATTATGTAGTAACGAGACCCAGGCTTCTTGCGCCGTCATATCCATTAAATCCGCTACTTTGAATTGGCGACTAAAAGGATCTACCAACGTTAACAAACATTTTTGACCGCTGACTTCAGGCATTTCGACAATGTCTATGTGTACATGTCTGAACAGTCCAGTTGGTATCCCAAAATTCTGTTTCTCGGTTCTAGTATGTATCCACATCTTACAAGTTTGACGCTTGAAACATGCTCTTATCCACACCCGTATGCCTTTATACATGTGCGGCCATACGTATCTGTCGTTAACTATACGAATGGTGGCTTGTATGGATGAATGTCTCATATCGTGTAATTGTTTGATAATTTTAGCCCGTAACTCCAACGGCGCATATGGTCGTGGTTGAACTCTGGACGTTTCGCATAACAACCACTTGCCACTCAGGAGCTTGCGAGCATAACCGGATCTCTTAGTCAATATTAACGCAAAGGGATCCAATCCTTGCGCTTCCTCGATTTGATGGACTAAATTATTTGGAGAATCATCTAGATTCTTCAATGGACCTTGACGTATCAGCTCGGCATCTGCTTCATTCGGTCTGCAATGTGCATCCGCTACCACATTCTCTTAACCAGAAATATGAGAGACAGTGAAATCGAACTCTGCTAATTGGGTAATTTGGGAATTAACCCTGCGAGAGTAATTAAGCCTCGCTATTTTACCAAGTATGCTAATGAACGGCTTGTGATCTGTCAATAATTTGAACTGATAACCGTCTAAATAATGCTCAAAATGTAGCACTGCGGCCTAAACAACAGGAAGCTCTTTACCGCAAGTATCATGCCGCTTTCGGCTATAAAACCCAATCGGTCTTATTATATCCTAGTCTCTTTGCTGAAGCAATGCCCTGATTGCAACATCTGAGGCATCTGTGATTAGCTCGAATGGCTTCTCCAAATCTACAGGTGCTAGTGTGGTTATGTCACTTAGCATTTCCTTGGCTCTCTGGAATTTTTCTCGGTCTTCCTGACTCAAGTTGATAGGCCAAGACTTCCTGATCGTGCTTTTTTCAAGTGTGAGGTGGCGTGTTAACGATCCTACAATTCCGGCTTGACCTGGAAAGAATCTTCGGTAATAACTGTTCATGTCCTAGAACCTTCGCAACTGGCGCACGGTCCCGGGCTCCGTTACGTCCTTGATATCTTGTATTTTATCTTGCAAATGATTAATTCCGTCTTTGGAAAGTAAATGCTCAATATACTTAACTGAAGAGCATCATATGTTACTTTAACTGGGTTTAACCACTAATTCATATTATTCCAGCCTGGTAAAAAACGTTTCCAAATGCTTACGATGTTCATCACGTGATCGACTAAAAATAATTATGTCGTCTATGTACACCCTTGCAAATGGACAATTCTGAAGGACTTCTTCAGCCAAACGCTGGAATGTCTGACTGGCATTTTTCAAACCAAAAGGCATTCGAAGAAATTCATGTGATCCCCCTCCTGGAAATCTGACTGCGGTGAGTGGTACAGAACTTTCGTCCATCGGTATTTGATAGTACGTTTTCTGGAGATCTAAAGTTGAATAAACCTCATATCGCATTATATCTTGGAGCAGAGTACTCTGGTTAGGGAGAGGATAAGGATCATTCTTCGTCACTGAGTTTTATAGACGATAATTCCCACAAATCCTCCATTGTCCCGGTTCAGGTATGGTAACTACCACTACTGGGGAAGCAAAATTGGAATTTGGCCATCTACAGGTTCCTTATTTGCGCAATTGATGAAATTCAGACACAGCCACTTGTTTCTTGTGTAGTGCCAATGATTGGACCTTTGATGAACAAGGCAATGGAGCCACCAATTCTAATTTGTGTTCTACTCATGTCTTCAATCCTTTTCTCTTGGCACTGAAAGGTTGAAACACTGCAAGGTGTTTCTCGATGATGTCGCCAAAGTCATTTGCGACTGTAGGACGGGGTAAAAGGACTGTTTTAACTGTCTAAGCGTTAAATACTGTTTTTTGCGAAGAACTAATATATATGCAAGTATGTATTAGGTTTTGCGAACCTAGTAACAAATTAGTTCAGTTGTAACCAGAAGGATAAACCAAAGGCAGCATGAACGGAAAGTATAATCTCATGCACATTCGTTTCGTGCTTACTGGCGACTCATCAGTAGGAGCCGGTATTACGCCCTTTAACCACTAAATATTTGGGTGAGGATTGTGGGATAATAGGACGGTACAATCTCCTAGACGAATGTGTAAACCTGCAATAGGGAAGCTAACGTCATATAAAGTCTGCGACAATGCGACTTCAACGCTAAGTAACACTATATAATATATATACCAAGTCTGTAAAGGATACTAACACAATGGTCATTGTGTTAGTAATCGATACCAACATTATTGTACCGAAAAGATACATGGTACTAACACTATTGTTTCCGAGTCGGCCATGATCGATATCAGTTATCACTTTCGCGTAAGCAGACATCATTAATTCAATATAACAGTTAAATACTGTTTTTGCGAAGAACTACTATATATATATATATATATATATATATATATATATAAATGATTTTGTCGGGTGGAACGCAACGATCGGAGAGAGCGTGCTTGTGGTTTTCAACATTTTCTCTAATTTTGAAGGATATCGGGTTTCATTTTGTTTTTATTTTCAGATTCTCGGGATTTCTTGTCTGATTTCATCTCTAGGATCCACCAGGAATCTACCTACACGTTTTTTTTGGAATTTACCTTCAGTTATCAAGGATTTATTCCTAGCTCTTGATTTTCCCGTCTCTTGTTCAATTTCATCTCTAGGACCCATCTAGTTTTACTTACGCATTTTTTTTGGAATTTACCTTCAGTTATCAAGGATCTATTCTTAGCTCACCCGATTTTCCAGTTTATTTTTGCAGTTTAATACCCATTCTTTTTCTCTCATTAATACCCATTCTTTTCCTCTCTTCTATCGTAATCTACTTTATATCTGCTCTTCTATCTCACTCCACCATGAACCAGCTTTCATCGCCAGCCCCCATCTCCCCGTTCCTTACTCAAAAACTTATCTCCAATATTACTGACCTCCAGCAGCAAATGGCGGACATCACAGGATTAATTGGAGCACTGACAGGCAACCTTTCAATCTCCACTGTTCAGCCTCATTTATTACGTCAAGCTGATGCGTTTTTGAATGGGGTAGCTAGGGAGGTTGCCCTACGTAATCACAACAAGAGAAACCTCTTTTTATGGTCTCCGCGCTCCCCCCTCTCAAAGGACGGTCTGGCCTCAGATCTCATCAGTCAAATAGGGGATAACTTTAGCCAACTTAAAGAGATCTCTTCGGGAAAGGGTCATGCCTTTATTCTCTCCTGGCACAAAAGACTGTCTGACGGTGAGCTTCGTCATCTCAAACTGCACTCGCCCATTTTATCATCCGGGAAAGTCAAACTAAAGCAAGATTACACGCTACTACAGAGGACTTTAGAGAAAGCCCAAACCCATCAACTGGACATCAACCCCCCTCCTTCAGCTAACCACGCCTTTCCGGGCTAGAGCAATCCAAAGAAAAGTCGCTCAGTTCACGGTGGAATCCTTGGCGTTGCCCCTTCCTCCAGTCCACCCCTGCTGATATCTTCCCGATTTGAAGGCCTTCCTTTCACTTTTAGTCCATACTCGGCAACCAGTCCCCCCAAACAGCCTCAAGCTTTAACACGTCGTCGCGGCCGACCACGCCGCGCTAAGCCTCCAAATAACGCAACTTCTCCCCCAAAGTCGTCCGCCAGGTCCACATCTCCACGACAAGTTACTTTTGTGACGGATGCTATGACCCAGAGACCGAATAAACGTAAGTCGCCTAAGGCCAAACGGGATTTCGACCCAGCCCCATCAACTTCAACTCTCTCTACTGAAACCATCGACGACCCCACCCAGGACTGTTGCGTCTCAGCCCCTGATCAGTCTCTGTCCCTGCTCACTTCATCAACGCAGCTTCAAAGTGCCCCTCGAGCCCAGATATCTCGCCCCCTTTTGCTTTCAAACCCTCCAATTACCTCGCCCACCTGACAAACGCGGGACAAAAGAAATCCAGATCGACGCTGACCACTCCATCCTCGTCAACGAGCGGTCAGTCACCCTCATCAGCCCTAGATCTCGCCCCGCCCGCCAGCGGAAAGCCCCACACGATTCTCCTCCCCGATCTAACCATCCCTCTCTCAGAGCACTCTCAGCAATTCTCATCAATTGCAGGTCACTCACGCCAAAAATCAATCACATACGAGCTTTTCTATCCTCTAACGAGATAGACATATGCGTTCTTGTTGAGACTTGGCTGTCCCCTTCAATCCACTGTGATGATCTTTTCCTCATTCATGGATACACGTTCCTTCGTAGCGACAGAACTGTCGGTCGTGGAGCCGGACTAGCTGCCTATGTCCGATCCCTTCTTATGCCCAAACGCTTGTCGACATCGAACTCTCAAGGATTGGAATTTTTCTCGTTTCAGCTGCAAATCCATAACCAAAGCATATCTACCTGTGTTGTCTACAGACCCCCTAATCTCTCACTCATCGACGACACTCGCGGAGCCCAACTTCTATCTATTTTTTCTCTTTGCACTCCGATCGGTACGTCGTTGTGGGTGACCTCAACCTCCCCTTGGCTAACTGGCATAATCTAGCTTCGGAAAGTCACCTACTGCTTCGACTCTTCGCGGACAACCTGTTACACCAATTCGTGCATTTTCCTACCCGAGGGAACAACCAACTGGATTGTGTACTCTCCAATAACGAGGTGACCGATGTTCACTCTCGGGAGATCTTCCCTAATCTTGATCACTGTCAGGTATCCTTCCTCATTCCTCTTTTATCCTTTATCCCTAGAAAAGACACCCAATCATTCAGGCGATTCACCAACTGGTTAGAGTTCCCCCGACTCTGTGACGCCGTTAACTGGAGGGACCTCTTTCTCCCAAACAATCTCTCTTCATGCTTTTCCGAAGTCCATAACATCCTATCCTCTCACTTTAACTCCGCCACCTCTATTCAACACATACACGCGACGAATAAGTTGAACACTCTGTTTAAGGCACGCGACAACCTCGCACGCAACTCTCGACTACGCACATCGTCACTTGCCCGCGCCCTCGCACTGAGACGTATCGATGGGCACATTAAACAGGTTATCAACAAACAAGCGCTCTACATCGAAAGACGCATCCGCTCAGCTCCTAACCCCCGGGCAAAGTTCGCTATCATCAAACACCAATTGCTGCAAAAGCCCAAAACCTCGTATATTAACTTCTCTCAGTCAGACGACTCCTGCTTCGCCAACGATTATCTGACTTACCTCCTCGACTCCTTTTCCACTCCCACTCTGCCTGTCGAGATGTTAGACAACGGAGACACCGAAAACCTACGCTAGTTCTACGTCTCACCGGCTTCCGTCGCCAAAGCAATTAAAGACATTAAATCTAAACACCAATTTGATCAATATGGTGTCTCGGTCAGCATGATTGCTCTTCTAGGCTGGAACGTCTTCTCTCTGATTGCCGATGTTATTAATCATTGTCTCGAAACCACCTATCTTCCCCCGGACTGGCTTTATTCGACGATCTCTCCTATTCCTAAAAATGGCACTTCGTCGATCTCATCATTTAAAGATCTGCGCCCCATTACTATCGTCCCTTCTTTCACCCAAATCTTCGACAGGGTCTTATACAACCTAATCTACCCCTTCATTAAGTCTCATGTAAACTTCTATCTCCTCGATGATCAACATGGTTTTTTGCATGGCCGCTCCTCTTCCACCAACTTAGTTAGTGTTCTCGATCACTGCTACTACTCCTTCTCTAAAGGGCTTCAGTGCACTCTCCTCTTCCTAGATATATCCAAGACTTTTGACTCGCTGTCATTTTCAGCAATCGAATCCGCCTTACTGAGAAGCGGTATTTGCGGTAACGTTCTCAATCTTATCAGTTACTATCTCCGAAACCGATGTGCGACAGTATAAGTCGGCAGTAGTCACTCGAGGCCAGCCCATATCCGATCCGGTGTTCCCCAGGGCTTCAATCACAACCTCAGTCTACGGATGCCTGCGACCCCTGCAAGACTCGCTCGCTTCAAACAAGCAGATTCCATTCATGTCTATGCTATGCTCCATCAACTCAATCTCCACGATAATGGACTCCATCGGTCGACGTCTACCTCCGGTCCGCCATTATTTTAGACTTCACACTCACCTAGAAGCTCTGACACTTCATGGACTATCTTCAATTGATCTTCTCTAGTCAAATGGAACTTCGTTTTTATTTATTTGTCACCGGATTGAACTATCTTGATGTTAATGATAACTTATTCATTCATCAACCCCTTCCCCTGCTATTAAATACTTTGCTAGTCACAATTCCATTCACCTCCACATATCCTACCTTTGATTTGTTATTTCAATGGTCGGGCCAGTTGGCCTTTGATGCCAAATAAATGTATTATTATTATATGCAAGTATGTATAAGTTGTTGCGAACTTAGTGACAAATTAGTTCAGTTGTGACCAGAAGGATAAACCAAAGGCAGCATGAACGGAAAGTATAATCTCATGCACATTCGTTTCGTGCTTACTGGCGACTCATCAGTAGGGGCCGGTATTACGCCCTTTAACCACTATATATTTGGTAGAAGAATGTGGAATAATAGGACTGTACAATCTCCTAGACGAATGTGTAAACCTGTAATAGTGAAGCTAACATAATCTGAAGTCAACGACAATACGACTTCAATGCTAACTCACACTCTATAATATATATAACGAGTCTGTAAAGGATACTAACACTATGGCCATTGTGTTAGTAACTGATACCTTTTTTGAAATCGATGAGTACCGGATACTAACACTATGGTTTCCGAGTCGGTACATGTTACCAACCTGATGGATATAAATTTATGCTAAGGTTCACCCAAATTGAGATTTACAACAATTTGCGAACACCTGTTACTCCAGTTAAACCATACACTCTGGCCTTCATCGATATCAGTTTTCACATTTCGCGGTTAGCATGACATCATTCAATTCAATATATTACAGTTAAATACTGTTTGTTGCGAAGAACTAATGTATATGCAAGTATGTATTAGGTTTTGCGAACCTAGTAACAAATTAGTTCAGTTGTGACCAGAAGGATAAAGCAAAGGCAGCATGAACGGAAAGTATAATCTCATGCACATTCGTTTCGTGCTTACTGGCGACTCATCAGTAGGAGCCGGTATTACGCCCTTTAACCATTATATATTTGGTCGATGAATGTGGGATAATAGGACGGCACAATCTCCTAGACGAATGTGTAAACCTGCAATAGTGAAGCTAACGTCATATAAAGTCTACGACAATGCGACTTCAACGCAAACTCACACTATATAATATATATACCGAGTCTGTAAAGGATACTAACACAATGGCCATTGTGCTAGTAACCGATACAAACATTATTGTACCGAAAAGGTACATGGTACTAACACTATTGTTTCCACATTCTTCAATCAAATATATAGTGGTTAAAGGGCGTAATACCGGCTCCTACTGATGAGTTGCCAGTATGCACGAAACGATTGTGCATGAGATTATACTTTCCGTTCATGCTGCCTTTAGTTTAGTAGTAGTAGTACCATGTACTTTTCGGTAAAACAATGTTGGTATCGGTTACTAACTCAAGTCGCATTGTCGTAGACTTTATATGATGTTAGCTTCACTATTGCAGGTTTACACATTCGCCTAGAAGATTGTACCGTCCTATTATCCCACATTCGTCGACCAAATATGTAATGGTTAAAGGGCGTAATACCGGCTCCTACTGATGAGTCGCCAGTAAGCACGAAACGAATGTGTATGAGATTATACTTACCATTCATGCTGACCTTGGTTCATCCTTCTGGTCACAACTGAACTAATTTGTTACTAGGTTCGCATCACCCAATACATACTTGTCTAGGTGTTATACTCATTCGTTGGCTATACCCGTACGCCTTCTACGATAAACGTACGGACGGATCTAGAGTCCGTCCGAAGTGAGTCAAGAAATCCAGCCAAATGATATGGTCCTTGACATGAGATACCAGAAAGTTCCACGTAAATGATTTCTAGCCTAGTTACCGAAAATTCTCTCATCCCTCTAACTGCTATCGGACTACCATTCGCGGCCCATAGTTGATAATCAAATGTGGGACGATCTGCTTCCACCACAACTGACCTAATTATGCTTACTTCAGAAACTATGTCGAAGAGAAACTCCAGTCCATTTAATTCATCTGGATGATCCGGCAATGTTTTACAGATCTCCGTTTAGGAAGAATCTAACCAATTTGCCGTCTGTTTCGGTGCTCTTTGCATATTTTGCTCTCGCCCTCAGTATGTCTTTTAAAGTCATATCTGGGAGCCTCTACAATTGAACCCCCTACGGCTCCTACTAGTGGGTGGTTTTATCCTTTTCCCGGTGATGAGTTCCTCTCAACCGGTTTAGTACTTCCTTTCCATTTGGGTCCACCTAAACGCGAGTATATGTAATTTTCTCCTTGGCACTTTGTAAATATTGACAAAGTGCCTTACACCATCCGCGCGGCCCATCGAAGCGAGACTCCCTCGACGTCTAGTATTTCCATCCTGAAATAGCTTTCGACATACCATCCATTTTTATGTATACCTGCAACTTCTCTACACAAGTATCGCACCTTTTCTTGTAGTGTCAGGATGGTTTCCGTATCTGCCGTGCCCGGCTGCACCTTAACAGAATCTGTCGTTATATCATGTACCTGATGTGTACACACCCCGTCTAGCCTGAATATTTTTGGACTGCCAGGGTCGCCATATTTTGTAGAGGCTCCAACCCAATAAGTGCCAAGTCGGTTTCAGTCTTAATACACCTATTTGAGTTTGATAAGCTAGTATTCGCGTTCCAATCTATTAAGATCATGCCTGCTATATCTTGAGATAACTTGTTAACGTACTCGAACTTCAGATTACCTTCCATATTGTTCAAATTTATGTATATATGTAATAACAATTTGTTAGGCAACGGACTGTGTACTTCTTCCGTAATAATACACTCGAATCAACTAATCTGGAAAGAAATAAAACAGAATTATTAAATAACCTGTTCCAGAACGTCCCCTATATGTACGCACAATTCAAAAGTACATTTACTGCCAAGAATTTAAACAAATAATGCTAGAGAAAATAAACGAATTTCTTTTTAAACAATAATTCTTTAAATCAAGTTTGCGAGCTTGAAGTAAACACCAATCCCATTGTATTTAACCAGTCGCCGAACAACATAATAAAACTACCGCCAGCCGCAACGCACTGACGCGTTTCGACCTTCCTTGATTATCATCAGAGTACGACGGCAAACTGACTATCGAGGATCCAACCGCAGTGAATATACATGGAAATCAAATTTAGATATGCTGCTCTCACCTCTAGCAGTCTCGCATACATTGAACTTGACTGGAAATGTCGGCTGCACAATTTCTATACAGTCACGAACATTAACTATTTGCAGCTTTCGCCACATATACATATAAAGGAATACAATTTAACAATTGATTGCGCGGGTGGTGGTAACAATTCTTTAAATCAAGTCTTCGAGCTTGAAGTAAACACCAATCCCCTTGTATTTAACCAGTCGACGAAAAACATAATAAAACTACCGCCAGCCGCAACGCACTGACGCGTTTCGACCTTCCTTAATTATCATCAGAGTACGACGGCAAACTGACTATCGAGGATCAACCGCAGTGAATATACATGAAATCGAATTTAGATATGCGGCTCTCACTTCTAGCTGTCTCGCATACAGTGAACTTGACTGGAAATATCGGATGCACAATTTCTATGCAGTCACGAACATTAACTGTTTGTAGCTTTCACCACATATACATATATAGGAATAACTTAACAATTGTTTGTGCGGGTGGTGGTAGCAATTCTTTAAATCAAGTTTTCGAGCTTGAAGGGTGAGTAGTTCAATATTACAGTTTAATTTCGGATTATCTTATAATTTCAACTATTATCTTAGGTTTTCTTGGTAGAGTAGCGTCTTTAACAAACCATTACGATTGTACGAGAGTAAAAAAGGAAACTTTAATTGCACAATTACTATTTTCTTTCTTTAGCAAGCAATTTTCAAATTTCATTTCACCCAACCTTGATTTCCATCCTATTGAAACACTTTATGCTTGTCTAATTTTATTTTACTGAGGAAATTTTGTGCCCGGGTATTCACAGTACATTGTCTCTTTATTTGGATGTCACTCGTAATAGCTTCATTTAGAAAGGCAAGTTTAAAAAGGTCCGACTTGTGCAAATATGAATTGACATTTATCATTTTAGTTTCACTTAAATTAGTGATGCACGTACTGCTAACTATATGTTAAAGATTATTTCTCAGTCTTAAACAAACGCCTACACACACAAACACAGGCATAGCATTCACTTCAACTTCCTACTGTTAGTAAAAACTTCATCCGGTATTGCTGTGATTGTGATTATCATACTTGCTTTAGACATAATTACAATTTATTGAATATAAAAACGTGCAATCGCCTGCGCGTAAATAAAGCTTCCAGTTCGCATACTTCCTACGTTTATATAATACAGTTTCATGGTCAGTTAGTCAGGCTGCGTCAATTACATGCCTGTCTTCGAACAATCCGCTGGAATTGTTATCATTTACTTTCTGTTCCACTGTGCGCCGAAACATATTTATTGTGCCATTAACTTGAAATTATCATTTTATCTCTACTTGGTAATAATATCGTTTAAATACTTCCTTAAATAAATATCAGCCTCCTTTTCAATGCCTCTAATCGCCAATCCTAAGGCTTTCTTGTCATTGACAAGTTTTTATAAGAATGTATAAAATTAAATTTGAAAACTATACTAGAATATTTTACTTGCTTATTGCATACCTTTATAAAACCGAAGTCCTTGAACGCAGAATGGCGGTCAAACACGATAAACTAACATACACGCTTTTAAAATGAAACTTATGAACTCATCTGATGCAATAGTTCCAATATTCATCTAATTTACAATCTCTCAGGTTTCCAGGTACAGTATAAAAGTCGGCTACTGATGTAAGTTAGCGGCTCCTCTAAATGAAGACCTTTTATTTCCTTGAAGAAATCGTTACAAAACTTAGTTCATACATTATTAGACATGGGCATTTCTTCCGTCTAATTTTTTAACGCCGTGGCCGTAATCATCAGCATAATCAGGTACATCAAAAGCACTCCATACCTTACGCCCCAGCAGATATTGCCTTATAATCTGTCATCTAAAGTGCAGAATAAAACCTTTAACGGCCTCTGTAGTTTATCTAATTTGGCGCACAATTCAGATTACAAATTTTCCTTGAATTAATTAGCATTTCTTTCATCTGGAGCCTATACGGCATCTCTTTTTATCTATGTTCAAACTAGCCACCAAAAATCTGTCATTATAGAACAGATAATTCATTAAATTAGGAAGTGGTACAAAAATAAACATTCATTAAATTAAAAGATGTTTGATTGTGCGAGCATTGATAACAATTATTTAAATTGTTTTATATAAGCAAAAATCTCTTTATGTAAACATTTGTCATAAACGAAGCACTGTATAATGTCGAAAAGGAAATCCATCATGTAGACCGGTTTCGTTCGTGTTGGGACAAGGGTCTACACGGGGAGCAATTGTTTCGGAGCAATCATATATACAATATTTAAATCATGTTTTCTAACTTAAAGTATGCTCTGATTTAACGAACGCCTGATGAGGTCACCATACATACCTTTTCTTGACTAAAAGCCACAAATACTGACATTCAATTTTTAAATGATAGGATTTTATCCTTTGCATTAACAAACTCGTCATTGGTTAACCAATTGGATTTTAGATTAAAATAGTATTCAACAGTTTGCTTTGCAGTAGGCAAGCCAAGTCTGATTAGAAGCACACATTTGTGTCAAACTTTATTATCAATTATCAATAAATGAACATATTTAAACATATAGAAAGAAAAAATATTCAAATGAGAAGTGGAAAATAAGAAATCCACTAATGGTTTACATGCATTAAGTTACAAACTAAAAATAATGGCAAATAATTTGGCGATCCTTTACTTCGTTCGCTGCATTATTTGCATTCGAACTATATATTGCTTTTTTATTTTGAAACATTCTCTAACAGGTATTGATAGAAATCCAAACCAGACAGCAGTTCGTGCATAAAAAATGCAGCAACTATCCACAATTCATTTTTTAAAACGATCAAATGTATTTATAAAAGCCAACACATTAAACATCCGTAACCAAGATCAATCACACAATAAATAATAGCAATTGTCATTTTCTTATTTAAATTTAGTACTATATCACATCTAGGACACATGTATAATTACTTTGCGGCATCAATAAATTTCTATTCACACAAATAATCAACCACTTGTGATAAACAAAATATTACTTACTACGGTACACCGGTTTAACAGTAAGAAAAAAGCAGTTTATGATTACAAGACATTTTTTGTATATTTTTAGTTAACCTAAATGGAAATTTATTTGTTTGGTATAAAATAAAGTCGGGATTTAAAGCAAGTAAAAAAACGGATCGGCATACGGTAATTGAAATGCAGTTAAACAGACAAATTTGTTACAGTGGAAATTTTGGTGTCTGCCAGCAACAGTTGTAGAATCTACGAAGGATCAGGTTCTCTTCGAATTGGAGTGCCTATAAATAAAAATAGTTAATAAAATTACCAATATCAGAAGTAAAATACACGAACTCGTCATGTTTTCGCAAACTCGAAACTAAACTGGTAGCCTTTAAAACTAACTTAAACAAAAAGCAGCAGACGAATGGCAAATCTGTCATGGTGTCAAAATGCATGGTTACAAAAATTGGACCAAGAACACGTTTTTAAAAGATTAACGTCATGCCATGTTTCATTACAAGTGTCACCAGGGCGTGGTGGATTTCCGACCGGCAATCGGATCTCCTATAAAATACCACATGAGCCCGACGACGGCACCATGACTCGGCGTGTGTTCCCCGCCACAAAGGGGTTCAACAGCCACAGGATTACATGGACTCCTGGACAGTACCCCGTACTTCCGAATGGCGAATGAGCTCTCAACAGCCAACAGCAACCATACAACTTACTGCTGCCTTGCAGAATGCGCTTGGATGTGCAAAGGCTAGAGGTGCGTCCTCGATCAAAAAGCCGAGTGGTGAGGGGACACCACTTGTACCAAATTCCCAAGAAACTCCATGAAATCAATGGAGCCGGCTTATCCTCCAAAAGGAGTCAGCCGCAGTAAAGTAAAAAGTGAGACGAATGAGGAAATTGTCTCCTCTGTAAATCTCGTGTACAATAAGATTCACGACAATACCTGCCTTATCAAATGACGGCTAATAAGACCAACTGTCGGGCAATGAAATCGCTGGACTGTCACCTCTTCGCTCTATATCGTGCATCAGAACTACCTAAGATATCGAGTGATTAAAAAAACGAAAAATGTTACTTTCGCTAGGCTACAAGATGCGGACCAGTTAAAAATGGCCAAGTAAAAAATTGGTTAGTAAGCTTTGAGGTCTACAGATCCTTTTTTACGAGTGTTTAAATTCAGTCCGAGCACATGCATAAGTTCGCAACTCTGCTCTTGGCGGAAAATTTAATTTAGCGAATCAAATTTTATCAGCATACGCTTTCATCAACATGTATTAATAGACCTTGGTTCTATTGGTATCAATAAAAACTTACAACTAATACGTTTAGATGTTATCAAACAATCAAGAGAGATCCAAAAGACACTCGAAATACATGTATACGTCAGATACCTGCTATCACAGGAGTCTTGGTCTTACATTTGAAGTGATGCTTTGTTCATTTATGGCATGACAGAACAATGTTGTGATGTCAGAGCACCTCAATTACCCACTAGAAATAGCGCTTATCTGCAGGCCAGACATAAATATTAATTGCATTATATGTGAATTGTTGTTTATGAAGTGATACGGTGAAATCCGCAAGGAAGCTGTGTTGCTGATGTCGCCTTGCCCGAATGCTAACTTGGCCATAATGTTGTTGTGGAGAGGTTTAGTTTGCCTCATTTCTGTGAGTTATCCTGATAAATTTACTCATAGTAGCAAGGTTTTCCTTCTCTCTCTCTACCCCTCTCCCTCTCTCGTAAATCTCAATAATAATTTTTCTAAATTCACTTATATACTTTTTTTCACTCCTTATGGTTATATGGCAGTGAAACATTAGTCACTTGACTTTTGGGTGGCTGGAAATGATGATGTTGTAGTAGTCGTAATTGCGGTAGTGGTAGTAGTATAAGTTGAAAAATAATAATAGCGGAATAAGTACATAATCTTACGCAGCCTAAAGTACGCGAACTCTAAGAAATCATAGTAAATTTAGATTTTTAATATCCAAAGCAATAAAATTGCCATGATATATTATAGCCATGAGTACATCAAAAGCATGTCACACTAGGAATGAGGTCTTCTACAACCAACGTATAACTGCAAATAACTGTTAGCCACGCGGTAGTGAGGCATTATTCTCTAAAATTTTATTTGTGAATTACACATTCACTAGTCAAGTTTGCGAGGTTGAAGTAAACATCTACATTGTATTTATCCCCAGTCTTACGTGGATGATAGAAGCTTTGTATAGTCGCTCAACTATTTTAATCAGGACAAAAATGAATATCTGATTTAATTACGATAAGGTCATCTATGCCCCTTGCTGCTACTCGGAAATATCTTTGGCTTCAGGACAATTTCTAGTCAGCACGACCCTATTACGTTTAAAAAGCCACAGTTTCTGCACCAAGCCTATTTTAATTTTACCTAAGGCAGTATAAAAAATAAATTATTACAGTTTTAATGGGGATATAGCAAATAAATACTCACCGTCAGCTCACAACAAATCGGCAACCTTATTTAATAAACGTTGATTGAAGAACATTTGCCACATTGTTCGAATCACTGAATTGCGAAACCATCTCAAGCGTCGGGTTGTAATATAGTGGATCCCAATACAGGAATAGTATTGCACACATGATAACAAATATGACAACGATAAGACCAACGAGCAGTTTCATTGAGATAAAATTATTGACAACAAAACGCGTCAAGTTGCGCAATACGGCTGTGCAAAATAGAGTAATTGGACAAAAAGAATAACTTTTTTATACAAAAATTAAAAATCAATATAACTCAAGCCCTAGTTGCCAGGTCTTTGTTGTACCAAAAGAGGCGTTTGCATCCACTGTTTGCAATTTGACTCCAAAAATTTCGGCTGCTACCCGTAGCAGACTTGTTCACCGGAACGCACATCCAGAAAACAATTCGAGAAATCATTAACTCACTTGGTACATTTAGTTAAAACAGTCTTATTTAAAATTATTGGTAGACCTCTTCAGCACGACAGCCTATCCGCAAGATGTACGTCAGTATATGTACACTCATTGAAATAAAATTAGTGATTTCATGACACATACTGACGATTCACTAGATAAGCGTACGCCATGCCTGTGTGTATGTGCTCTCGTTTGTTTTGGATTGAGAAATATTCAGTTACTGAACGTGATCACTCATCCAAGTTGAATTACCTAGGTTTCTATTTGCGCCTTGCATGACTGCTCGTAATGGAAGGACGCCAATCGATGCCCTAACAAAAATATTAATAATAATAAATAGAAAGAAAAGAACCTGATGCCGTTATCCCACTCCTTTTCATTCTGATGCATTTTTATGCATCTCTGCCTTCAAGTCATGACCAGTCTTGTATGGAAGTAACCGACATTAATCGGGTTTTCCGAATTTTAACGGATTTTCAAAGATTGTTCATTATCAAAATGCAATGAGAGTTAGTCAGTACGTGTTTACGACCCAAGGAACTAGATTGACTACGCGGAACCTAACATAAGCCCGATGAGAAATTAAAGTCCCTTAGTCTATTAATGTGTTTGTTGAAATAAATACCAGAAAGACTACACCGTTCCAGGCATTATAAAAATTTAATTTTACTCGTAATCTAGGCCCAAATGATAGACACCAGAGAGAGAGAGAGACATTATGAATACCGTGCCTGTACAGTTCAGTAGAGAGAAGACTAACTAGGGGGGCATTAGTCTTCACATTCTATGGAGTGCACACGAGGTCCAGCAAAAACTGCGGAATTTCTTCTCATTTAGGCGAATATTCCGCTACAAAAATGAGTCAACATCCTTCTTGAAGCATTGAAACTCATGTATGAACACGGCTAATCACGACTTGACCGTTAGATAAATAATACCTGTCATGAATTAACTAAATTCTGATTTAAGGTTTGAAATTAGCATCATCTGAATTTACTTACTGATGAGTAAGCCACAATACTGAACATTTCCCAAATTTGCATGAAGAGACCTTTATCCTATTGGCCCGAAATTCAGGCCTATCTGCAGTAGATTTTCGCTTATCGAAGATGCAATATTTAGTGGATAATGCGAAATTTTTAGTGTGCGCCGGCCGAAGTGGTATGGAATCGTTATTAATTGTTTTTCGATATACCTCTGGTCTATACAAGAACACAAGATCGCTCATTCGTAATGCAGGTGCCCGATTTTTATTTAGTCTTCCTGCCTATAGATGGCCTTCCACCAAAGACTGACAAACACTATCAGAAATTTCTTCCTCTTACAAGGTCTGTCGACCGGGTTAAAGCCCCACCCGTCCAGAATAACTGCTTGTAGTAACTATAAATTTCGTGCACCGCCCCTGTTAGCGCTAACTCATGCAACGTACAGGCCAGAACCTGTTCTTTGGTTGCCAGAGACTAATTTGGGCATTGCATAAAGACACGTGACGTATGTGGGAAGAAACCAACTGTCATAAAACTGTGACATCGTAATCTTCCGCTTGGATATAAAAATTAGAATGCGCCATAGGCGGTCCTCTAGAGAGAAAATTGAAAAGTATTCTGGCTATCAAAACTATGATCAGATTGAACAATTGCCGTACTCAGAGTACGCACTCACGAACATAGAGCAACCATCATCCACTTACCATAATGCATGCTACCTAGCAAGGTGGACATTCCATCGTCCCATTAGCATGTTTGACGCCAGGCTTTATTGAAAATTTCGTCAATACACAAGTTTAAAACATACATACATGCACATATATAATTAAACTAGCAGGAATATTCAAAAATGTAAAGCCTTTTTCATTAGATGATCTTTCGCCAAAGGCTAGAAAACACAATCTACTCACAATATGATCGTTAAAGGTTCACGAAAATGCCATCGCTTTTTGTCTTTTTTTTAAAAAGCAGGCACGACACAAGCCAGTCAGCAACTAGAATTTGATTGTCACAATCTACAATAAACGCCTGGCATACCGCCTAACGTCACCGAAAAACATCAGACCAATATCATCACAAGGTAACTGGTTCCGTTAGCTACGAAACACCAAACATTAATTAAATTCTGTGGTCACGGGGACCTCCAGATTAAGAGGGTGTGGAAAAGTTTATTTCCTTATTTGCATATGAAAAAAACGTTGTAATTAAATATGTATTACAATAAACCTGATAAAAGATAACATGAAATTTTTTACAAATAATATAAGAACCTACGATAAAGTTTTTTGCCGACGGAAAACGGATAGCTGACAATGCTGGTTAAGCAGCAGAAAAGAGATTTGATGAACTCTATGAATTTTGCACCGACGTTATGACGTTCTTTGCTTCGGTAATCGGATGAATATTTTCTGCTTCGATATTTATATTCATAATCCGAAAGCGAGTCGTCCCGACTTCGCCGGGACCAAGGACTCCATCTCGGCTTAGCACTGATCCGATTTAGATGTACGCGAACAGTTCATGATAATTTCAGTTAATTACATAAAACAGACAAAGAAAACCTAATCTGAAGAAATTTATTTAAAAAGTAGGATGAATATTTCAATACAAAGAAAAAAAAACCCCAGGAACAGGATACATAACTTTTCAAGCAGTACACACACAAGCACGGTCATTCACAACGGCCACCCACGGGATAGCCAGATGCACCACGCATTGGCAGTCTTACATTGGTTTACCCTTAAAGTTCGCAACAAAAAATGCCTGTATCCTAATATCACAAATTCAGTTTTCTATCATCACGAACAACAATATGAGCCGTTAGCAACTAATGCTTCACTGTTATATGACCATCGGAGGGAAAAATAAAACCAAAAGAAACAAGTAAAGGATAAAATTAATATTAATATCAAACATAATAATTTAGACAAAAAACTTTAAAAGAGGAAGGATCGTGTTAACTGGAGCATATTTTCAAAGATAAAATACATAAATGAGGCAAACTAGACCCAAATCAGCATTAAGGTAAGGAAACAAAGGAAATAATAGCGGTAATTGTGACATTAATCATGTCACATCTAATAGTACGCAACCTTCATCCCATTTCATGTAAAGCCTTGAGTTTGGTTTAATTACGCATTAATACTCAGCGTTTACTCTGTAGTGACGTAATGGTAACGCGCGTGCCAGACGCGAAGGACAAGCTTCGGCTGTTGTGGGTAACTTGGGCTACTGTCGCCTAAGCAGTATTCATTAGCCTTGATTGGTAAGCTATCTAAGAGAAGGAAAAATTTAAAAACCATACCCACTAGGAACGGGCAACCTAGTGTTATTTTAAAACCAACATATATCTAAGAACATAACTATGATCCAACCGTTGCATTGTCTATTAGGATTTTGTATTGACAAATTTGTTATAATAACGGTAATTGTAATAAGTTATTATACCATGCCTTTTTGTAGCATTTTTCTGACCATAGAGCCAGTATTAATCTCATGCTGCTCCTAAAAAGCATATAATATCTTACCATGTACAGCTCGTCGGCTGGCATATAATATAATCTACATTTATTACTAAGGTTTTACAAATCGTTTATTTGATGATGGAGCGTTGAAATGCCAACTAGACTGGGCTCAGACTATCTCTTATAGATATATATATATATATATATATATATATATATATATATATATATATATATATATTACGATACAAGATGGCTGGTAAATTATGACCAAGTCAGAAAAAATCAAATATATGGATATCAAACATAAAAAGTTAGTCATTTTGTTATCTCTAATTTTTATGAGGTACATAATAGGAAAATCTTTGATAAAAACTGGTGGTCAAAATATTTAGACATCAGTGCAGAATGCTTTACACCAACTGATATTGACGGTATCTGTTAAAGCTATCCTTCAGGAACAATCAATCCAATGGTATTTTACAGTCCATGAAAAATACAAATCAAATTTGAGTCATACCTTTCGACGAACAAAAAATATAAATTTAAGAATCAAACGATTACCGAACTATTTCCTAAAATAATAGACGCCTGCATACATTTCCCTCGAATAAAGCTACCAATGCTCGTCCTTGATGTAAAATCAAATGCCTAAATAACATTATTTAAGGTGAAGTTTTTTTTACTAGTCTTTACTCACTGTTCGTAAACACGATTTAAATAGTTTCAAAAACTCGCACAAATAATTAATTTAAAATGATCTGCTCGCCACGGATAAAAAATTTTGAAACCGAGATTTTAATCTTTTACGGGGTGCGAAACTACCAGAAACAAGAGCCGCATATCTGACATTTTATTCCTTATATTTGCACTATACCTTGATCATGCGCCCTAATGCTGACCAGAAATGTTCGTGCGACTGACAATAACTTTTCTATTCAGCGATTGGTTAAATAAAGTGATATAGCACTACACCTTGCGCAAATACAGATTTAGGAAAAGCAAAAAACGAACTTTAAAATCTTACATTTTATTCCTCAACAGATGGAAAATGAATTTCATGCCCAACATTTACTCGGAAGAAGGTTCGCTAACGCCACATCCTAACGAAAAGTACCATGCGAAAAATTAATTTGATTTAAGTCAATTGGAATAAAACTACGACGTGGAAATTTTACTCAGTTTTTGTGTAAAAAATAAATCATAATTATGTAGCATGCATTGCGTATGTAGTTTTTTCACCGAAAAACATAATTAATGGTCCAGTCAGCATGAACAAGAACCTCATGAATGTTCTAAACTAACATCAGTGATTACTATATTCAATCAAGAATGTTGGGCCAGCTGGGCAGCGCAGATTCCTATATGCATGTGCCTCAAAGTAGCAAAAGAATCAACTTCAAATTTGTATTTTTACATAACCTGTCATTGTAAGAAACCGAGGTTTAGCAAGCAATGCGTTGTTCAATTTCACACCTAGGCAAAATATTAGCAACCTATCCCTATTATTTTTATTTTATGGACAACCTAAAACGAAGTTTACAATAATTCCTTTAAAATTTAGAAATACTTTATAACCCAATAATTATCTTAATTAATAATAAAATTTAAGCAGTACAGGTCTTCATGTAGAAATAAATAGCAATAGGTAACAAGCAACGCTCAGTTTTAGGGAGTATGTAGCAGCTTACGAGTTATTAATTATACATATACCTATACACGCTAGTTAAAATTGAAGGTGTCCAAGGTCACTTACCTGTTATTCTGCAACATCACACGATTTATTATCCGCCCAGCGTCCTGTTTTGCTGTGATTAAAGGAGATTTAATAACAATCTCTTCGTATGGATCAATGTGATTTCTCGAGATAGACATTCGTCGGAATGATGATGTTCCAACTGGAATATTTGCAGCGGGAAATCTACGGATCCTACAACCATTAGAATCGTACTCGACACTGGCTGAGCTATGCTGGCGAGCAGATAACGCATCCTGTTGGAAGCTAGAAATTGATAAGTTCTGTGGACTATCAGCGGAATTTTCAGAGTGACCGTTACTAGCCTGGAAGCCCTTAAATGGCGATCCATTATCGGACGTGAAACTGTCTTGCCTCGAGTTCGCTGTGGTGGAAGTATTTAACGGCTGCTCTACTTTGTGAAGATCCGAAAAACTGGACTTCAGGACAGGAATTGCCTCTCCATTCGTAATTGTCGAGGATGATGCTGAAAATGGTGTAACCGTTTTGCGCGGTGTTTGTGATCGCTTAACGGGCGATGCACTAGCTGTCTGATACTTTGATTCTGGTCTTCTAATGCTTTTAACAGAACTGCTACTGTTCGTCGTAGTACTATCAATGGGTTTCTCCGTTTCTCTATGCAAGTATTTGGATTTAGTTTACGGGAATATGTACAGAAATAAAAACAAATCATAAAAAACAAACACAATTTAAAGAAACTCACTACGTATAAAGCAGTTTAAACTTGACATAAATAAAGATATACTAGATGCAGCTAAACAAAAACAATGTATGACACGGCTAAGTAAATACTAGGAAGCCAGCGCAAAAGTTATTTTCGCATTTAAGCTCGACGTTCCATTCAAAATAATAGAAACTTCAATATCGACTGGATCAACAACTTATTGAGCAAGCAAGAGTTCCCAATAATAACGAAACCCGTCCACTTGATGAATTGCCTTTAATAAATTATATGACTAGTATATACTGGCACATATATACACATAAGTGGAAAGGTTTATATCAAGATCGCAACCTTGATTTAAGTAACAGTAAAATGCACATGTAGTGAAGTCACACCACATCGAACACTATTACGTTTAAAAGCTGATATAGGAGTTGCTCCGGATATTATGAACCAGCCTGACTTTAATGATAAAACGCCTGAACAGTTAAATGATAAAGATGTATCCAATATTTAACAAAAGATTCAACCGATCCTTTACAATGATAAGTAAATGGCGGTTAATAATATGATTTTCAGTGAGAAATAGGACTAGCAACACTGAAGGATGTTCGTTCAAAGAAAGTTTCATCAGGGTGCATGGTTTGGCAGAAGCGCACAAACATGGCTACTCATTAATAATTAATTTCAATGTCCAGCACTCTGGACAAAAAATTTAGTTTCGAAATCATGAAATAAGAAAAAATTTCTTGCTGGTTCTTACTGCTGTTTGAAGCCCTATAATGTTTACGAAGTATTCTTGCTGATTTTCCTTAAATGAAAAGAACTGAAGAAACGATTTTACACGTCGAGATGAATATATTTTTTCGGGATGATCTTCGGAAAGAACTTTATAAAAATTCTAAACGTTCCAATGGAGCAGTCTTTGCCGGTTCTTCCAAACATCACGAGTCTAAATTGCAACTATGGTTCCCGGATGATATATCAGTTGCCTGGAATCACGGTGTAGATATGTTAAATTTCTAATCAAACATGCGAATTTCAATTTACAGCTGAAATTTGACAATCATCGGCTGAAATGGTCAGAAATTCGTAGGTGTGCGTAGCGAAAATACTTCCCCAGGTATCCATTGTAATTTAACGGTAAATAATTTGAATTAGATGCAAATCCGTATATAAAAATCATTCAAGACAACACTACTTGGTATGCAAACGCATAGCGATATGCAGCCGTAAAAATGAAAGGATTAATTAAAGAATCGACGAGTATTAAATCAAGATATTATGACAAAAGAGAAAAAAGTGAACTTTGAAACACATCACTAACTAGTGATAGGAATTGTTGGTTGTAGGATTAATATTGGAATAAGATTTCCGTATATGCGACTTTATAATCTATTATTTACAGTCCCATCATTCAAACTGTTACTTAATTAGAACGAAACACCTGACAAAAGCAGGCATACAACATAGGGAGATTGAAATAGGCAGACTTCCAGAAATATTCCGTGTAGATTGGTAGCTAAAAAATTCAAAAATATGCTTAATCACATTGAAAGTACGTTAATTAGGCTATTTAACAGGAAGATCGTAGTCATAGTAATACCGGACTGACATAAATTTAGAAGCAACAAAATACAATATACTACTTTTAAACCCAAAAATAAAAGCAAACATTTACAAAGGGCAAAAAATAAAACCGTTAGAAACGCCAGTGTATGAAACTCTACGCACTGAATGTAACTTTTGCACGTAAGTTAAACCATGCGCCTAAACAAATCGAATAGAAATGTAATAATGCAGCCATACAAAACTGACTGCTTGGCTAAGCAAATACAGCACTGACTGCCAAGTAATTATCAATTTTTTTAGTAATTTCCTTTCTTGGACATTCAGGTAGTATGTAATATTATTTTAATTAACTTATGCACGAGATGTGTCACCAAAATAGCCTAAGATGCCACAATACATAAAACGGAAAAATCAATCTCCAACAAAGAGGGATCCTATCAAACCAACGCCAGTAAGGCATAATTAACTCGGCCTCTCAAATGAAATCTTTCCTCTTAAACAAATATTTTCGCCTATTCAACTTTCTATTTGATATTAAGACGCTTCGTAATCAAGTGACAGATTAAAAAAATAATTGCATCCTGTCAACAAATTGATTACCCACCACACTTGCGATTCAAAACAACTACCCAAGTTAGTTTGCTGATCTGGCGAACAGAATATGAAATTGTTCTTCTCATTATCTCAACCTGTTTGATCGACGTTTAATATCAAGGTTTATGGAGACAGTACGTCAAAAAGCGGCCTTATCAAATATTTGGTGCATAAACTTTGCTTGTGACACGCAGTTGTTACTAACTCCAACCAAATCCAGCAGATACATGAATTATCAAAGCTGTCAACTAGTTTGTCATCTAAGTTTCCGTAAAAAGACAGAAATACACGCATTAACGACTAGAGAAGCTGCGTAAGATTATACCAAAAACATTTTTTAGCCATACACGTGAAGTAACCAAAATTACTTTGGATGGTTATGTATTTTCGTTGCAGAATAACTGACAGCTAAGCTTTCTGAACATCAGAAATAAGAAAATAGTACAACAAATCACGTGTAAATAAACGACAGGCCTCTAAAACTGGCCAAAATGCTAGCTATCCAAACAAAAATATAGTCAGAATAATCTGAGCATAATAATGAGTGATTTATCAATTTCACAAATATTAAATGAAGCGACAAAATACCTATCTGCAAATTATCTGAGACGTCGATATAAGCAACACTTAAAAATCAACTGAAAGCTGCCAAAAAAGTATGTAGTATCCAAGTAGAACACTACAGAGAAATTATTTTCGAACACATACAGCAATAACAGCCACATAACTTCTGAAACCGTGGAGCTAGGTAGGAAGACAAATTATTCGATAACACCCATACGATCAAAAATTACATAATGCATGATGTAACTTACCCGACTTGTTCGATCAACAGCTTATCATTAATGACGTTGCTCTGTATAGTGAGAACATCATCGACATCTTCTACATATTAGAAATCGTAGGACCTTACCCGACTTTTTATCCTCAAGTTGAAACTTCTCAAGGCGCTTAAGCAAAACCTTTCTAGTTGTGCCTCAAAGATTATAATACCCATAGATTACCTGTAACCGGCGGAACATTATCCATATACTTCTTTAGAGCATCACGCAATTGATCATCAGAGAGCTCCATAGCCATACTGCTTTTGGTATAATAATAAATTATGCATGAGTTATTTATTTAGATCAACAATATATTATAACCATAAATTGCAAAACTAATACAAAAAATCACAAAACTAAAAAAAATAAATAAGACTAAAATGTAGGACATTAGTTATCAAAGATTGAATTAAATGTTTTGTGTTTCGATTAAATAGGAATATACCAAACCCAGGCCGATTTATTGGAATTTGAAAATTTGGTAAATTCTGAAGTGTAATCGTAAAATATTGTGTAAACGCCCCGGCTTCAAGTAAATGCCGTACGACGTTACAAACTCGGTTAAGGTGCTCTGAATAGAGATTTGTTACTGATAGGGGGCCTTAAGAGGGCCTGGTAATGCGTTCTCCTGAATTGTTCAGAGTGTGAAGATGTTCTAGAGCCTTGGGTGGACTCTGGTTGTTGTTATTCTTCTTGTAGAGTTGTATTCACGATGTGGATAACGTCGTTCAGGTTCTGCAATTAATTGGCTCGTCTCGCTGGTTATACCACAACAAGATGAGTCACGGATGTAGTTAGTTGCTGGTGAAACTATCAAATCAACAGCGTAAGTATTGACAGCCGACAGAACGCACACGCGTAACCCGAACCAGAATACAAATGCAACCACTGACTTGCATGGTAAATTGCCGTGCTTAAATAGCATTCCATGCCTACTTTCACACTATTGGTTAAACGGCAAGTTTCGCTTTTTTCTCATTGGTGCAACGTAAATAAAATTGAATTTAATTTACGCAATATGTCGGCCATTAATTTGCGTCGTTATAACACTTTCCTCTCTGAAAAAAAGGAAAAAATATTCCTCTCTGCGAGGCTAGATAAGAAAGGCATGACAGAGTTCGAACCAAGTTAAGCAAAAATAGGATGAATCATATGTGCTGGGCTTAAATATGCTTGTTGGTTGCTTCAACAATGATATGATGCCAGGTAACCACTAGGAATTGCTACACAAATTGTTAGCTGTAGTGGCCGGTCATACCACGTGAGGCAAACTAGAGCAGTGTAAGATTTGGGAGCCGCAGCGTGAAGATTTCGAGGAAAATCGCCTCTGAATATGCCAGGTTTAAGTTAAAACCTAAGCAGGTTGGATCGTCGTCAATGTGTTTGTATACGACCAAAGGAGCTAGAGTGCTCGAAGTTGTGGTCATGACATTTGTAGAGTGGTCTTTGTGCAATTGATGAAGTTGAGATATGCATTGAAAGTGGCCTGTACCATGATATGAAGCTGATCAATACTTAGTGTTGCTACACGAAAGCGTTAGCTCTAAGTAGCTGGTCATACCAAAAAAGGCAGTGCGATGTCATGTGTGAGAAATACATTATAATGTAAAAATATATACATTAAAATCAAAGGTAACTGCATAAAAATATGTGCACGAACATTGCCTCAGAGATGGTATAATACCAAAGAACTGTTCAAAAATGCTACACAATTGTTAGCTAAGAACAGCTGGTTATGCTACGTGAGACAAATACGAAAAATAACGTAAGGTTAAAAAATTTTTTGATAGTTAATGTTAATGTTTAAAAAATCAATTACGCGTTATACAAAGCAGGATATTGAGATTGTGGGCAGACGGAGCCTGAGACGTATGTAGAAGGTTGAACTTTCTCAGGATCAGGCGGTTCGATAAACGGTTTCAACCTGTCTATGCTTACTGATGTCGGTGTAGCGTCTTGCATAATAATGAAGTATTTTGGTTGTTTGAGCAAAATCGGGTAAGGACCGCGATACTTTGGTTGTAGTGGTGCAACAGCATTGTCGTTGCGAACGAGTACTCTCTTGCAGCTGTGGAGCTGTGGATGAACGAAGACTGGACGAGGCGTGTGTCTCGGCTGCTGTTCGGATATGTTACCGAAATGAAGTCGAAGGCGGGTAGCTTCGTCTTGTGGGTCATCTTGTGCCGGTAGTAGACATGGGAGCTGACTAGGCAGGCGTAGATCCATGCCATACAAGAGTTGTGACGCAGATGTTTTAATGGATCCACGAGTACGGGAACGCATGGCAAGCAGAACTAAAGGTAGTGCATCGACCCAGTTGCCATTAATGGACGAGGATGCTAAAGCAGCTTTGAGTTCCCTATGCATTCTCTCTACCATGCCATTAGCTTGGGGATGGTAGGCAGTCGTCTGGCGCAAGATGCATCCCATGTACCGCAAGCTGGTTTTGAAACGACCAGATGAGAAGCAAGTGCCTCTGTCCGTGATGACCTCATTGGGAACACCATAATTGGATATCAATGCAGAGATAAAACCGTTAGTTACTTCGTCTGCAGAAATGGTGCCAAGAGGTAATGCCGCAGGCCACCGTGTAAATCTATCGATCATAGTTAGAAGTTAGCTGAAACCTTGAACTTTCTTCAGATGAACTATGTCGATGTGGACGATGGCTAGGCGAGAAGTAGATCGAAATTGTTGCAACTTAGAACAAGTGTGTCGTGTGATCTTGTTTTTCTGACAAATAGCACACTCGGAGACCAATAGTTTAACATTCTGCCTAAGTCTGTGAACCCAGAAACGATCTGTAAGAAGTCGGACAGTCGCTTGGCGTCATGGGTGAGAAATTGAGTGAATTGAATCAAAAACTTTTCTCTGAAGGCTGGTCGGCATAGCTGGTTTGTTAGGCTGCGTACCATTGAAGTAAACAATTGGTAAGCCTTCCCACAGACGGCATATGAACTTGGATTGGTTGACGGGCTATTGATCTTTGAATGTGAATGTCACCGCGTATTTCCGTTCGCAGGAGAGTTGGCGTTAGTGCAGGTTCACTGATTGACACGGAGTTGACAGTGAATGGTGACTGCGAAGGTGGTTGTAGAGAGACGTCTGGCCTGGACAGGGCATCTGCAATGGAGTTCTGTTTGCCCTTGACGTGAAAGACGTCAAATTGCCATTCGCTTAGACGAGAAAGCTGTCTTTCCACTCTGGCAGGGTATTTGGCGATAGATGAAGTTGCGTTTCGAAGTGCGCTAACTAGTGGTGCATGATCTGTGAAAACAACAAATCTGCTACTGCCAATGATGTTGATAAAATGGCGCACTGTGTCGTGGATGGCGAGAAGTTCTCGGCCGAAAGTGTCGTACCTCGTTTCTACTGGTTTGAGAGTACGCGAGTAGAAACTGATAGGCTTCCGAACTCCGTCGATCTCTTGTTCCAACGTGGCTCCAATAGCGAATTCAGAAGCATCTGTCGTGAGTAGAAATGGCTTTTCAAAATCTGGATGCGTTAGCATTGTGGCATTTGCTAACGAGTTGATGGTAAGTCGAAGTAATTCCTCGTCTTCGGATGACCAAGCAATGATGGAATTCTTGCTAAGTCCTTTTCGGTTCCGCAGGTGACTGCACAAAGGATAAAGTTATTTTGAAAGGCCTGGAAGGAACTTGCGATAATAGTTTAGTACTCCCAGGATTTTCTGCAAATCGCTCAAAGTCCTTGGTGACTTGATATTCTTGATTAAATTCGTCTTTGACGGCAACGGTTGAATACCTTGGGCCGTGATACGATGCTCTAAGAAGTCGACGGATGAAGCTGCAATCTGCGTCTTGTCACAGTTGATCTTGAGTCCGTGGTTGGATAAGCGTGAGAGGACATTTCGTAGATGCTTTGCATGAGATTCTAGATCTGGACTGAATACCATAATGTCATCGAGATATGACATACAATAAGCAGAGTCGTCGTGAAGTATGTTGTCCATGAATCTTTGAAATGTCTGTGTAGCACACTTAAGTCCAAAAGGCATGTAAGGATATTCGAAAATGCCAAATGGAGTGATGACTGCAGTTTTCTCGATATCCTCTGGTGCTACCGGCATGTGATGGTAGGCTCGTCTGAGGTCAATCACTGAGAAGAAATTGCTGCCGTTGAGTTTTTCAAGTAAAGTGTTAATATTTGGAATAGGATATACATCAGATTTTGTCACTGAATTTAGCTTACGCTAGATTCCGCAAGCTCTGTACGATCCGTTTGATTTAGAGACTAAGTGCAGTGGTGACGCCCATGAACTTTTCGATGGTTGATGATTCCCTCTTCCAAAAGCCTTGAGAATTCTTTTTGGGCAGCTTTCAGCTTAGCAGGAGCCAGTGGTCACTTCTTGAGTGCAATAGGTTGTCCTTCTGTGACGATATGATGCATCGTGTTGGAGACTCGTAGCTCTGACTTGTTAAGATCGAAAAGCGATTTGTATTTTCGAAGAGCTGCTGATATCTCTGCTGAATGATGCACTGGGTTTGGCTGAATGACCTGTAACTCCAAACGCTCGGAGGCAAGTGTCCAAAAGCTTTGTTCAAGTCCGGTGGAGGGGTCGATGATCTTTTGATTGGCAAGATCAACAATGAGCCGAAATTTTAGAAGGAAATCAAGGCCTATTATATTATGTGAGACTTTGGCAATGATGAAGTTGTGGGAAAATTCACGTCGTAGACCTATGTTGAGTGTGCAGTACCGGCAGCCATATGTTGGTATGGGCTCGCCTGTAGCTGTTGCGAGAAGAACGCCTAGCGACATCTCGGCCATTGAATCACCCTTGAGAACTGAGACTGCCGCACCTGTGTCTACGATGAACTCTTCGCCAGTTTTGAAATCAAGAAGGTGCAGATGCTCGTTGGGCTGTTTGGCCGGGTCATGCAAGAAAATAGGCCATGGAATGGCATGTCTAACTGTGCGTATTTGTTTATTATTTGCTCGGTTTTTGTGGGGCCCAGCAACGATTCTACTTCATTTCGTAGGCCCAAAATGGGATTAGGTAGCTCGTCTCTCTAGTTATACGGTAACAAGATTGGCAAATAATAAATAAATACGCACAGTTAGACATGCCAAACCATGGCCCTATCGAGATTTTAAGGGAATTACGGAAACTTTGGTATAAAACCTATATTACTGACAATGAGGCTAAGGTTGCTTTTATTAACAATCTTCCACAATCATTAAAACTACTCGCCAGACAGCTTCCCAACACTCTCTCTATAGATGACTTAACTGAGAGATGTGAGTTAGAATATAGAGTTTTTGAACCTAAGGTGAATCCGTCATCCGTTTGTCCACCACCGCAAGATTAAAGGCTCTCCTCTTTAGAGAGGACAGTAGCGAACATGGCTAAAGTTCTAGAAGGATTGACCATAACGAAATCCGAGCTAAATCAAGTGAATGCTCGACCCAAATTCATGCCTAAAACTAATTATAGCGATAGGCGGTGATCGAGATACCCGAAATCCTTTAACAGATATGCCCCAAAGAATTGGTGCCATAATCACCAAAAGCTATTTTTATTTATGCCAAGTCTGTCTTTGTCGTTCCGAAGAATTTCCGAATGAGTGTCCATTTTGCACAGTTTACGGAATGGACACCAGAACACAGGTGCAGTGCTGCATCAGGATCGGGAAACGTCTGACGCAGAAAGTAGAAGACCGTACTTTCTGCGCATCAACGGCATCAACGGCGCCACAGGAAGGAAACCAATTACAATCCGACATTCCTGTCTACTCTTTTCGTCCACGCCGAATTTGTCACATAGAGAGCCAAACGGACAACGCCGGTCGAAATCACCAGCCTAATTGTTTGCATGACCCGGCCAAACAGCCCAACGAATTTCTGCACCTTCTTGATTTCAGAACCGGTGAAGTATTCATCGTAGACACAGGTGCAGCAGTCTCAGTTCTCAAGTGTGATTCAATGGCCGAGATGTCGCTAGGTGTTCTTCTTGCAACTGCTACAGGCGAGCCCATACCTACTTAGGGCTGTCGGTATCGCGCACTCAACATAGGTCTACGGCGTGAATTTTCTCACAACTTCATCATTGCCAAGGTCTCACACAATATAAAAGGCTTGATTTCCTTTTGAAATTTTGGCTCATTGTTGATCTCGCCAATCGAAAGTTCATCGACACCTCCACCGGACTTGAGCAAAGGTTTTGGAAGATGGAATCATCAGACCATTGAAAAGTTCATGGGCGTCACCACTGCGCTTAGTCTCAAAATCAAACGGATCGTACGGAGCCTGCGGAAATTACCGTAAGCTAAATTCAGTGAAAAATCTGATGTATATCCTATTCCAAATATTAACACCTTACTTGAAATACTCATCGGCAGCAATTTCTTCTCAGTGATTGACCTCAGACAAGCCTATCATCACATCCCCGTAGCACCAGAGGATATTGAAAAGACTGCAGTCATTACTCCATTTGGCATTTTCGAATATCTTTACATGCCTTTTGGACTTAAGTGTGCTACACAAACTTTTCATAGTTTCATGGACAACATACTTCGCGACGACTCTGCTTATTATATGTCATATCTCGATGACATTATGGTATTCAGTCCAGATTTAGAATCTCATGTGAAACATCTACGAAATGTCCTCTCACGCTTATCCAACCACGGACTCAAGATCAACTGTGACAAGACGCAGATTGCAACTACATCCGTGGACTTCTTAGGGCATCGTATCACGGCCCAAGGTATTCAACCGTTGCCGTCAAAGACGAATTCAATCAAGAATATCAAGTCACCAAGGACTGTTAGCGAGTTGCAGAAAATCCTGGGAGTACTAAACTCTTATCGCAAGTTCCTTCCGGGTCTTTCAAAACAACTTTAACCTTTGTGCAGGCACCTGCGGAATCGAAAAGGACTTAGCAAGAATTCCATCATTGCTTGGTCATCCGAAGACGAGGAATTACTTCGACTTGCCATCAACTCGTTAGCAAATGCCACAATGCTAACACATCCAGATTTTGAAAAGCCATTTCTACTCACGACAGATGCTTCTGAATTTGCTATTGGAGCCATGTTGGAACAAGAGATCGACGGAGTTCGGATGCCTATCAGTTTCTATTCGCGTACTCTCCAACCAGTAGACACGAGGTACGACACTTTCGGTCGAGAACTCCTCGCCATCCACGACGCAGTGCGCCATTTTAACAGCATCATTGGCAGTGGCAGATTTGTTGTTTTCACAGATCATGCACCATTAGTTAGCGCACTTCGAAACACAACTTCAACTATCATCAATTACCCTGTCGTAGTGAAAAGACAACTTTCACGTCTAAGCGAATGGCAGTTTGAAATTTTTCACGTGAAGGGCGAACAATACTTCATTGAAGATACCCTTACCTGTCCAGACGTATCGCTACATCCACCTTCGCCGTCGCCATTCAGTGTAAACTCCGTGACACTTAGTGAAACTGCACTAACGCCATACCTCCCGCGAACGGAACAGCGTGGTGACATTCACATTTAGAGATCAATAGCCCGTCACCCAACCAAGTTCGTATGCCGTCTCTGAGACTGCTTACGTATTGTTTCCTTCACGGGTTTGCAGCCCAACAAGGCAGTTCTGCCGACCAGCCTTCAGAGAAAAGTTTTCGACTCAATTCACACAATTTCTCACCCAGGAAGCCAAGCGACTGTCCGACTTCTCACAGATTGTTTCTGGGGTCACAGACTTAGGCAAAACGCTAAACGATGTTGCAACATTTTTGAACTACTTCTTGCCTAGCCATCGTCCACATCCACATAGTTCATCTGCCAAAGGTTCAAGGTTTCAGCTACCTTCTAACTATGATTGATAGATCTACACGGTGGCCTGCGGCATTACCTCATGGCACCATTTCTGCAGACGAAGTAACTAACGGTTTTATCTCTGCATTGATATCCAATTATGGTGTTCCCAATGAGGTCATCACTGACAGAGGCACTTGCTTCTCATCGGATCGTTTCAAAACTACCTTGCGATACATGGGATGCATCTTACGCCAGACGACTGCCTACCATCCCCAAGCTAATGGCATGGTAGAGAGAATGCATAGGGAACTCAAAGCTGCTTTAGCATCCTCGTCCATTAATGGCAACTGGGTCGATTCACTACCTTAGTTCTGCTTGCCATGCGTTCCCGTACTCGTGAATCCATTAAAACGTCTGCGTATCAACTCTTGTATGGCATGGATCTACTCCTGCCTAGTCAGCTCCTACGTCTACTACCCGCCCAGGATGACCCACAAGACGAAGCTATCCGCCTTCGACTTCATTTCGATAACATGTCTGAACAGCAGCCGAGACATACGCCTCGTCCAGTCTTCGCTCACCCACAGCTTCACAGCTGCAAGAGAGTACTCGTTCGCAACGACACAGCTGTTGCATCACTACAGCCAAAGTATCGCGGTCCTTACCCGATTTTGCTCAGTCAACCCAAATACTTCATTATTATGCAAGGCGCAACACCGACATCAGTAAGTATAGACAGGTTGAAACCGTTTATCAAACCGCCGGATTCTGAGAGCAGTCAACCTCCTACACACGTCTCAGGCTCTTTCTGCCCACGATCTTGTTGCTGTACAACTAGAAAGACGAGCCAATTACTGCAGAACTTCAACGAAGTTACTCAGCGAGATTACAACGCCACAACAGAAAGAACCACAACCAAAGTCAACCCGAGCTGGTCAAAAGAGTCTAGGAGTACTTCTGGACGTCAAAACACTTACGCACCATCTCGGTATTTGCCAGAGAACGCAAGACCGGCCCTGTTAAGGCCCCCCTAACAGTACCTAACTCTTTATTTTATGGCACTCTTACCGAGTTTGTAATGTCGTATGGAATTTACTTGAAACTGGGGCGTTTACAATGTAAACGCCTAAGCGAGTTTCACTTTCATATTACACTGTTCTCTGACCAGGACTTCTTGATTGTGCTCCTCCATAGGTACTTGATAGTACGCTTTCTGCAGATCTAACGTTGTATAAACCTTATATCCTGAGCAAAGTTCTCTGGTTCGGTAGAGAATACGAATCAAATTTCGTTAACGAGTTCAATGGACGATAGTTACCAAAAACCCTCCATTGACCTGGTTCATGTTTGGGAACAACCACTATTGGAGATGCAAAGTTGGAATTTGAACGCCTAAAAATTCCTTCTGCTCTCAACCGCTTAAATTCTTCAATAGCAACCTGCTGCTTATGTTGTGCTAACGGTTGAGCCTTGGGTGAACAGGGTAGTGGTTCCACCAAATTGAATCGGTGTTCTATGCCTGTCTTTAAACCCTTGCGATTAGCATTGTGTAGTAGAAAAACGGCCAGGTGTTTTTCGATGACATCCACCAAGTCATCGGTGACGACGGTTCTGGGTAGTCTCACTGACCTCACTACTGATGTCCCAGTCTCAGCATAAGTCACTATCCCAGTGCCTTGTTCAATGGTCCTAGATTTTTGATCGAAAACGAGATTAAAATGGATCAAAAAGTCCCTCCCAATGATGTTATCCTTTATAAAAGCGACCAGAAAATTCAACGTAAATGGAGATTTCTGCCCCAATGTCACATACAATTCTTTACCTTCCTTAACCTCAATTGGACATCAATTAGAAGCCTATAGTTGATAATCGAATGTGGGGCTATCAATTTCCACTACATCGAATCGAATTATGCCCACCTCTGCACCCGTGTCTATTAAAAAGTTTAACCCAGCAACCTATTAGCGGAGGTTCCACTAGTTTTCCGGCAGCTTAGACCAGGCTACAGGAAGAGTACTTCTTTTCCATCGGGGACCACCCAACTTTGGAATTTTGCCTCCCTCCTCCTGACAATTTACAAACTCGGCGTTTTTAAGATGCAACATGCACCACTCGCTTTGTCCTTGAACACCCTCAGGCGATTCGCCTATCCGATGCTTGGAAGTTGCACTTTGACTCCAAGAATTCACCCTACCTCTGTTGGAACCTTCCCTATCGTTTTTTATCCAACACAAATCCCTGCGAAGGTGTATTTAGTTCATTCTTTACGGTAAGGAGTCTCTCTAAGAGATGTCTAAGTTGCTGCTCCAAGCTTGAATCTGCTGTTACTGCATACAATTTAGGTTCCTTCTGACGATACACTTTGTCCAACCGTTTGAGCTTCTTTGGCCACTCTAGTTCCAATGTATCATAGACATTCAAGGTGACTCTTAGTCAAGCAGGCTATTCTGCTACAAATATACTAATAATAACTTCCTCAGATAACTCAAACCCGATGGATTTTGAAATAAATCATTCATAAAATTCAGATGGGAGTTGATTTCCCATCTTCTCCTGATGTAATAAGTCAGTCATCCGTTCAATCCTCTCGGGTTGATATCGTTCATGAAGTTCTTCGACTAGAAACTCAAATGCATTAGCAGGTTCTTTTTCAGAAAAAAATTTCCTGAGTCTAAATAGATTCTTTTTTAAAGGCTCAGGCAAACACCACCAGGCCAAGGCAAACCTTTCTATAGAGTTGGTCATTCTTTTTAGTTTAAAATAAAATTTTGCTACTTCGACCTATTCAAAATAGTTGTCTGGTTTGTACATGGTTAGCTTAACATTGCTATCCATAGAATCGCGACAAAAGCAATCATCTATATCACATCTTTCCGCATAGAAGATTCTGGAGCGGTCGATAAAATGTTTCAACCTGTCTATGCTTACCGATGTAGGTGTCACATCTTGCATGAAGATGAAGTATTTTAGCTTCTGAATAAAATCGGGTAAGGACCAAGATACTATAGTTGTTGTAGTGCAGCAACAGCATCGTTACGAATGAGTACTCTCTTGCAACTGTGGAGCTGTTGGTTAATGAAGACCGGCCGAGGTGTATGTCTCAACTGCTGTTCAGACGTGTTATCGAAATGATAAAATCAAATGAGAAGCAAGTGCTTCAATCAGTAATGACCTCGTTTGGAACACCATAATATGCTACCCATGCAGAGATAAAACCATTAGTGACTTCGTCTGCAGAAATGTTGCCAAGAGGTAAAGCCGCAGGCCATCGGGTAAATATATATGTCATAGCTAAAAGCTAACTAAAACCTTGAACCATTGTCAGATAAACTATGTCGATGTGGACGATGGCTAGGCGTGAAGTATTCGGGAAATGTTACAACTTCGAACGAGTGTGCCGTGTGATTTTGTTTTTCTAGTAAATATTAAACTCGGAGACCAATCGTTTAGCGTTCTGTGGGAAATAAGAAACAATTTGTAAGAAGCTTAGCAGTCGACTTGCTTCCTGGGTGAGAAATAGAGTGAATGGAGTCAAAAACTTTTATCTCAAGGCTGGTCTGCAGAACTGGCTTGTTGGGCTGTGTACTCGTAAAGTAAACAATGGGTAAACCTTCCAAGAGTCGACAGAAGAATTTGGTGGGGTGACGAGCTACTGATCTTTGAATGTGAGTGTCACCGCGCAGTAATTATCGCAGAAAATATTGAATTAATGCGGATTCACTGAGAGTCACGGTGTTGACTGAGAATAACGAAAGCGTAGGTGGTTGCAGCGAGACTTCTGGCCTGGAAAGTGCATCTTCAATAATGTTTTGTTCGACCTTAACATGAAAGATATTGCATTGCCATTCGCTTAGACGTGACAGCTGCCTTTTTACTCTGGCAGGATACGTTGCGACAGTTAAAATTGCGATTCGTAACAAGCTAACTAAGTGTGCATGGCCTGTAAAAATACAAATCTGCTGCTAACAATGATGGTGATGAAGTGGCACACCGCGTCGTTAGTGGCCAGAAGTTCTCGACCGAAGGTGTCGTATCTCGTTTCTACTGGTTAGAGAGTACGCAAGTAAAAACTGATAGGCTTCTGAACTCCGTCGATCTCTTGTTCCAAAGTGGCCTCAGTAGCAAATACAAAAGTATCTGTTGTGAGTAGAAATGGTCTTTGTAAATCTAGATGAGTTAGCATTGTAGTATTTGCTAACGAGTTGATGGCACGACAGTACTTTCTTGTTTTCAGGTAACTAAGAAATGATGGAGCCTTTGCTAAGTTCTTTTTGATTCCACCTGTGCTTATATAACGGATAAAGTAGTCTTGATAGGCCGGGAAGGAACTTGCGATAGTAGTTAAGTAGTCGCAAATTTTTAAGTAGCTCATTTGAAGTCTTCGGTAACTTAATACTCTTGAGCGAGTTTGCCTTCGAAGGCAAAAGTTGAATACCTTTCGGCGTAATATGATGCCCGAGGAAATCCACGGATGTAGTTGCAATCTGCGTCTTGACACAGTTGATCTTGAGCCTGTGATTGGATAAATTTGATAGAAGATTTCATATTGCTTGGCGTAAGATTTTAGATCTAGACTGAAAACCAGTATGTCATCGGGATATGACGTAGAGTAAGCGGCGTCGTTGCGGAGTATGTTGTCCATGAACCTTTGAAATGTCTCTGCAGCACATTTGAGACCAAAAGGCATGTCCAGGTATTCAAAAAGGCAAAATGGAGTGATGACCGCAGTTTTTTCTATATCTTCTGGCGCTACTGGGATGTGATGTTAGGTTGGTCTGAGGTCAATGACTGAAAAATAATTACGGCCGCTGAGTTTTTCCAAGTAAGATGTTTATATTGGAAATGAGATAAGCATAGGATTTTGCCACAGAATTTAGCTTGCGATAATCTCCGCAGGTTCTGTACGATCCATTTGATTTGAAGACCAAGTGTTATGGTGACGCCCATGAACTTTTCGATGATCTGATAATTCCTTCTTCCAATAGTCTTGAAAATTCCTCTTTGGCAGCTTTCAGTTTAGCAGTGTTAGCAGGCGCATTTTGAGTGCTATAGGTTGTTCAGTTGTGACGATATGGTGCATTGTATTGTAGACTCGTAGCTCTGACTTGCTGAGATAAAGCAACGACTTGTGTTTGCAAAGAGTTGTTGATATCTCTGTTAAATAATTCACTGTATTTGGCTGAATCACCTGTAACTGCAAACGCTCGGAAACAAGTGTCCAAAAACTTTGCTCAAGTCCGATGGAGGGCACAATGATCTTTTGATTTGCAAGATCAACAATGAGCCGATATTCTAACAGGAAATGAAGATCTATTGTGCTGCGTGAGATCTTGGCGTCGATGAAGTTTTGAGAAAATTCACGTCGTAAACCTATGTTGCGAATTCGATACCGTCAACCATAAATAGGAATGGGCTCCCCTTCAGCTGTTGCGAGTAAAACACCTAGAGACATTTCGGCCATGGAATTACCATTGAGAACTGAACCTGCTGCACCTGTGTCCACAATGAATTCTTCTCCAGTTTTGAAATTGAGAAGATGCAGAAATTCATTGGATTGTTTGGCCGGGTCATGTAGATAAATAGGCTGGTCAGTGTGAATAACATTATCAGTTTTGCTATCTATGTGGCATATTCTGCGTGTTCGGAAGGAGTCAATATAAACTGCAGCCGCAACCGTTTTAATATTTGTACGTGAAAAATAGAAGCTGTTGTGTTGTTGATTTTTGGTCATCCAAAGATGGAGATTCTCCGAACAATTTAGGTGATTTCTACAATTATAAAAATAATTTTTGTGATTACAGAACCAATTATATGGTAAATACCGACTGAATGATCAAAGTGGTCTCGATTGTCGTTTATACTTATTTATATGGCATTAATCCGTGGTATTATTAGCAGTTGTCCTGTCTATGACGATTCTTTCAAGGATTTTACTCAAATCTAAAATTCATCTCTCCAAAGTGGATTGCCTAAAATCGTCATATGTGAGACCGGCGGATGGAAACTGAGCTAAATTTTAATTAAGGGTATTCATGTTTGAAAGTGACTTACAGGACATTAAAATGCATACAGCGACTTAAATATATATATAAAAAATATTATAACCAGTCGTGCCCTGTGAAAATTGAAAAATATTATATAAGCGCTTGACTCATATCAAGATGACACTAGATCACAAAACTAGGACCATCTGAGAAGGCCTGAGGATGTTGATATTCACTGAGTATAAAAATTTAATGGTTAGAACAGTCTTTTTACTTCGTTCCACAATTGCATTTGAATTAATAATATAATCGAGAAACACCTTGAAGAGTTTCAATATTTTAGTGCCAAGAGAAATGGACTGAAGATATGAGTAGAACGCCAAATAGATTTGGTGGGTTCAATGCATTTCATCCCAAAGACCCATATAGTAAGCACAACGCAAGCAACAGATTGCTGTGTCTGAATTTCACCAATTGCGCAAAGATGGAATTCGTAGTAGCTCAAATTCCAATTTTGCAGCACCAATAATTGGAGTTGTCAACCCGGAACCCTGTCAATGGAGGGTTTGTGGGAAATACCGTCTATTAAACTCAGTGACTAAGAGTGATTCTTATCCTATCACTAACCAGAGTACTCTGCGTCGAGACATAATGGGATAATAGGTTTATTCAACATTTGATCTGCAGAAAGCGTACAATCAGATACCGTTAGAGGAAAGTTCTACAACATTCACCGAATTCCGAATTCCAGGAAGGAGATCGCATGAATATCTACGAATAACTTTTGAATTGTAGAATGCAAGTCAGAAATTCTAGCGTTCGACTGAAGAAATCCTTTAGAATTGTCCATTTTCGAAGGTGTACATAGAAGACATACTAAATTTCAGTCGATCACGTAATGAACATCATATTAATTTGGAAACTGTTTTGACCAGGCTGGAACAATATGGATTAGGGTCAAACCAAATAAGAGAAAAACTGGATGCTCTTCAGTTAAATATCTTGGTCATACACTTTCCAAATACTGAATTAAACTTTTGAAAGATAAAATACAGAGCCCCGGAACGTGCGCCAGCTGCGAAAGTTCTTGGATATAACCAGCTATTAAAAATTGATTACTTTTAGATGTAACTGGGGTATTAGGATAGCTAACACGTCACCTCACACGTAAAAAGAGCACAATCACAAAGTCTTGACCTATCACCTTGAGTCAAGAAGACCGAAAATAAATCAATTGGGCTAATTAAGAAATGCTAAGTGACATAACCACTCTAGCACATGTAGATTGGGAGAAGTCATTTTAGTTAATCACATATGCCTCCGATGTTGCAACTAGGGCAATGGTTCAGTAAAGAGAACAGAATATTGTAAGACCAATTGAGTTTCATATCTCAAAGTTACATGACCGAGAAAAACGGTCTGATACTTTTAGTCAAGAGCTTCTTGCTATATATGTTGCAGTGCTACATTTTGAGCATTATTTAGGTCATAATTTCAAATTATTGACAGATCACAAGCCGTTGAAAAGCAAACTTGGTAAAACGCAAGGCTTATTAACCGTTGAAGGGTAAATTCCCAAATTACCCAATTAGCAGATTTTGGTTTCACTTACTCTCATATTGCTGGTAAAGAGAATATGAAAGCAGGTGCACTTAGCAGACCGAATGAAGCAGATGTCGAGATGACACGTCAACGTTCATTGAAGAATCTAGATAAATCTCCTAAATATTTAGTCAATCAAATCGAGGAAGCGCAAAGATCGGATTCCTTTACGTTAGTTTGACTAAGAGACCCTGATATGTTCGCAAGTCCCTGAGCGGAAAGTGGTTGTTATGCGAAATGTCCAGATATCAACTACGACCATATGCGCCGTTGGAGTTACACGCCAAAATAATTCAACATTTACACGATTTGGGACATGCATTCATAAAAACCATCATTCGATTAATTATTGATTGATAAATATGACCGCATATGTCTAAAGATATTAAGGCTTGGGTAAGAGCCTGTGCCAAATGTCAAACATGTAAGGTGTGCAGACATACTAGAACCGAGATACTGAATATAGGGATACCAACTGGACGGTTCAGACATGCAAACATAGTCATTGTCGAGGTTCCTGACGTTAACGGGCAAAAGGTTTTGCTAACAATGTTTGATCGTTTTAGTTGGCAATATGAAGTAGTGATCTTGAAGGATATGACAGTGAAAGAAGTCTTTTTTGATTTCCTACATCATTTGGTATGCGTTATGGTGTTCCGGTAAAGGTCACTCCTGATCACGGTAGTCAATTTATGTCAGAGGTTATCATAAGATCTCCCAATATCATGGGGATAAATGTATTGCATATTATCGAATACAATTCACATGAGAATAGGATGGTAGAAAGGATGCATCGCAAACTGAAAACTGCGTTGTTGTGTACTGGTAGAAAAAGCTGGGTACACGATCTTCCTCTAGTATTGTTCGCCATGTGCAACAGTTATAAGGCACAATAAGGAACTTCAATAGTAGAATTTGTATATGGAGAACCATTAAGTCTGCCCGGAGATTTTCCAGTATACACTCTAATTAGTCTTGATAAGGCTTCTAGTTATATAGATTGGGTTTTTGGGGCACTTAAATTTGAAGTTTACCTTCGACAAAGACTAGAAAGTTAATAAACATGTGCCATCTGTCTTCCGATCTAAGATCGGCATCGCATGTTTTTGTAGCCAATTAAAATGGAAAGAACTGCCTGAATCCATTTTATAAAGGACCATATAAACTCAATAGAATAACAGACAAAAATTTCGTCATAGTAATAAATGACATGGACAATTGTGTTTCCTTGGATCATTGCATTCCCAGGTTTATCTGAATTGACGACGAGACCGAAGGATTAGATAAGTTAAGGGACCATCCTTTCATGGACGAGTCTGATATGTGCAATCCAACTATGCAGGCACAAAGGTCAGACCAGCAACTCCCACAAGACGTATTGTTCACGGGTTAGATATCATGTTAATCCTGAGCAAGTTGTGCAACCTGGCGCCTCTGTCGTCCACGTTGCGCCCTATTCATTTGTCACTGACATTGCTAGTTCGTCTGACGTTGTAGCTCGGTAGAACATGATGTCGATGCCGTGGACAACGCGCATTGTGAGAGTTGCTGGTCTGACTTTTGCGCATGCAAGGTTGAATTGCACATATCAGACTCGTCCATGGAAGGATGGTCCCTTAACTTATCTAATCCTTAGGTCTCGTCGTCAATCCAGATAAACCTGGGAATGTAATCATCCAAAGAAACACAGTTTTCCATGCCATTTATTACTATGAAGACATTTTTGTCTATTATTATTTTGAGTTTATACGGTCCTTCGTAAAATGGAGTCAGGTAGTTCTTCCTATTTTTATTAGCTACATAAACATGCGATGACAGAGATGGCACGTGCTTATTAATTTTCTAGTCTTTGTCGGAACTAAACTTCAAATCTAAGGGCCTCAAAAACCCAATCTATATAACTTGATACCTTATCAAGTCTATTTAGAGTGTATACTGGGAAATTTCCAGAATTAATGGTTATCCAAATACCAATTCTGCTATTGAAGTTTCTAATTGTGCTCTATAACTGTTGTACATGGCGCACAATACTATAGGAAGATCGTGTAACCAGCTTGTTCCACCAGTACACATCAACGCAGCTTTCAGTTCACGATGCATCCTTTCTATCATCCTATTCTTACGTGGACTGTATTCGATAATATGCAATACATTTATTCCAATGACATTGGGGGATCTTATGAAAAACTCTGACATAAATTGACTACCGTGATCACAAGTGACATTTACCGGAACACCATGACGCGATACCCAATGGTGTAGGAAAGCGAACAAATCTTCATTAACTGTTACATCCTTCAAAATCGCTACTTCATATTGGCAACTAAAATGATCAAACATTGTTAGCAAAACCTTTTGCCCGTTAACGTCAGGAACCTCGACAATGACTATGTTTGCATGTCTGAACCGTCCAGTTGGTATCCCTATATTCAGTATCTCGGTTCTAGTATGTCTGCACACCTTACATGTTTGACATTTGGCACAGGCTCTTACCCAAGCCTGAATATCTTTAGACATATGCAGCCATATATATCAATCAGTAATTAATCGAATGGTGGCTTTTATGAATGGATGCCCCAAATCGTGTAAATGTTGAATTATTTTGGCGTGTAACTCCAACGGCACATATGGTTATGGTTGATATCTGGACATTTCCCATAACAACCACATACCGCTCAGAGACTTACGAACATATCTGGGTTTCTTAGCCAAACTAACGTAAAGGAATCAAATCTTTGCGCTTCCTCGATTTGATTGATTAAATATTTAGGAGATTCATCTAGATTCTTCAATGGACCTTGACGTATCAGCTCGACGTCTGTTTCATTCGATCTGCTCTTTACCAACAATATGAGAGTAATTGAAACCGGGTGATCTGGGAATTTACCCTTCGACGGTAAATAAGCCTTGCGGTTTTTCCAAGTATGCTTATCAACGGCTTATGATCTGTCAATAATTTGAAATTATGACCTTCTAAATAATGCTCAAAAGGTAGCACTGCAGCTGACATATTAAGTAGTCCTTTACCAAAATTATCATGCCGCGTTTTCGGTCAAGAAGCGTTGGGCTATTAAACACATTTGGTTTTACTTTATTCTCGTATATTTACGGAAGCACTGCTCCTATTGCCACATCTGAGGCTTTACTTATTTTACTGCGGCTGACTCCTTTTGGAGGATAAGCCGGCTCCAGATTGTGACATTTCATGGAGTTTCTTGGGAATTTGGTACAAGTGGTGTCCCCTCACCACTCGGCTTTTTGGTCAAGGACTCACCTCTAGCCATTGCACATCCAAGCGCAGTCTGCAAGGCAGCAGTAAGTTGCATGGTTGCCGGTGGCTGTTGAGAGCTCATTCGCCATTCGAAAGTACGGGGTACTGTCCAGGAGTCCATGTAATCCTGTGGCTGTTGAACCCTTTTGTGGCGGGGAACACACGCCGAGTCATGGTGCCGTCGTCGGGCTCATGTGGTTTTTAATAGGAGATCCGATTGCCGGTCTGAAATCCACCACACCCTGGTGACACTACCGCCATAGCCTCATTAGCCCATGTACGGTCGGCCATCGAGACAGGGTTAACACCGTTGTACCACGTTGAGGAGGTGATGGACTTTACGACGGAGGCATCTGTAATTGGCTCAAATAGCTTCTTCTAATCTAGCATTAACTTGGCCCTATGAAATTTATATTAGTCATAATAACTCATGATGATAGGCCAGGACTTCTTGATTGAGCTCTTCTCTCGTGTGATGTGGCGTGTTAGCAATCCTGAAAATCCGGCTAGACCTAGAATAATTCGTCCGTAATATCTGATTATGCCTAAGTTACTTCACTGGTGTCACACGGTCTGGGGCTCGTTACATTATTGATGGATTGGACTTTATGTTCAAAAGATTTAACTACGTCTTTGGAAAGTATATTTCCAAGATATTTAAACGAATAGCATCCAATTTTACTCTTATTAGTTATGATCACTAATCCATATTGTTATAGCCTGGTCAAAACCGTTTCCAAATGCTTACGATTGAATGAAAATAATGATGTCGTCTATGTACACCCTCGCAAATTGACAATTCTGTTAGACTGTAGGGGTCTTTTGCGGGGTTGCTGTCTACCTACATAGAACTGGTAGCTGCTGTTGAGATCCGTGCTTATGATCAATCCTCGGCCTTTTCCCGATGGGTGATGTGAGAAGGCTAATTCGAATGATCACATATGTATTGTACAAAATGTTGCATGGAAAATTCATTGTTAGTCCAAATTGACCGTGCTCTAGACGGAAACAGAACAAAATACTGTTAACAAAGTTGAATGTCTTATACACAAGTCACAGTTGAACCAAGCTGTCCGTGCTCTAGACGGCAACAGAACGAAATACTGTTAATAAAGTTGAATGTCTTATACACAAGTCACAGTTAAACAAAATTGCCCGTGCTCTAGTGGGCAGCAAAACGATATACTGTCAACATAAATAATGTAACATTCACAAACGTCTGAATTGTGATAAATACATGTAACCGATTGAAAGTATATGATGATATAAATAAAGTCACTGGTAAAAGTTGTCACTGATGCTGAATAGACTAAAATCGTGTAAAAACTTCAATTTAAAAACTTCACTAATAATTAATCCATGTTTGATAAGGTTTTAACTTATTTAATTATAATAATCCATTGTACTCTGAAATTCTGATACGTAGAATAATATACGAACAGTAAATCACTTGTATAAATTGCGAATAATTCAAAGAAGAAGAGTAATTCCACTATGGCACTATAATCCACCGCATGTTCCCTGCGTATTGCGCGCGGGTGTGTATATTTAGAATAGAATAGAATAGAATAGAATATCTTTATTTGGATTCAAACGACACATGTTCCATCAAATAATAAAATTAGAAAATGTACAATATAAAAACATATCACATCACATAAATATGTGCAATTAGTTGTACTGTACAATTTATCAGCATCAGAAAGTTCAGCTGTAAAGAGTGATAGATTCTTCATCAAAATAAGGAAAATTTAAGTTATAATTCGAGTATAACATTTTGTAAGAAAAAAAGGGAACCATGACTAATAACTGATTGTGTGCATTGTTGATGAAGAAGATAATATAATGCATAACATTTCAGTTTTAATAATACAAAATTTGAAGATAGAATCTCGAGAAATTATGTTGCAGAAAAACAATTAATCCTGTCTTTTATTTAACCATGAGAAAGTATTATCATAATCAAAATTAAGAATGTCAGCAGGATTGTAGACTTTTTCTAGTTCAGTAGATAAAAATTTAAAAGACATTTTAGTTGGAGGCGTTTCTCTAAGCCCCTTTGGCAATTGATTGTAAATTTTGTAAATTTTTGAAAAAGAGAATAGCTTGCTCGCAACATTCCCACCAATGGTGGGTTGACTTGAATAGAATAGAATAGAAAATCTTTATTTGGATTCAAACCTTACATGTTCCATCAAATAATAAAATTAGAAAATGTACAATATAAAAACATATCACATCACATAAATATGTGCAATTAGATGCACTGTACAATTTATCAGCATCAGAAAGTTCGGTTATTAAGAGTGATAGATTCTTCATCAAAAATAGAAAAATTTAATGTATTATTTGAGTGTAACATTATGCAAAAAAGGTAACCGTGACTAATAATTGATCGTATGTATTGTTGATTAACATATGTAATGCAAAACGTTTCAGTTTTAATAGTACAAAACTTGAAGGTAGAATCTCGTGAAGTTATACTGCTGAAAAACAATAAATCCTGTATTTTATTTAACCACGAGAAAGTATTATCATAATCAAAATTAAAATTATCAGCAGGATTGAACACTTTTTCTAGTTCGGTAGATAAAAATTTAAGAGACATTTTAGATGGAGGCGTTTCTCTAAGCTCCTTTGGCAATTGATTGTAAATTTTGAAAATTTTTGAAAAAGAGAATAGCTTGCTCGCAACATTCCCCACCAATGGTGGAGATATTGCAAAATGACCAGATGTAGTTCCAATTTCATGACTCTTTCTTATTGGATTCATATAGGCACCAGTCCACTGGTTCAAATGGAAAACTTTTATGCAATAGTACATCCTCCGAAACCATAAAGGATGCAGTGATACAAACTGTAATCTAGTGGCGTATGTAGTGCAGGAGATAGGACTAATTTGTTTCACAACTTTTCTTTGTACAGCTTCTATCTTATTAGACAAACCTTTTGGTAAGGGATTCCAAGTAGCGGCAGCATATTCTAGTATCGGTCTAATCCATATTATAAACATTTTAAATTTTATTTCATGCGATATAATATTTCTATTTATTAGTGCCCATCTGTTCTTGGCACTGCCTACTATCCTTTCAATATGTCTCTTAGCAGAAGCCGTACAATGAATAGTTATACCTAAATCCTTAATTTCTTGCATAAGTTTAATCTCAAAATCATCATTAATCTCAGCATCATGAAAATAAACATAATTGAAATCAGTTCTGTTACCTATTTTTAAAGCTCTCGTCTTTTTACTGTTTATTCTCAGCCCTAGTGTTAACACGTATCTACTTAAATCATACAAATCTAGTGTCACATTATTTTTGGAGAATTCGACATTTTTTGGATCAATTGGAAAGATTATTTTTTAATCATCAGTGAATTTGCAAATTCGACCGTTAGGGATCTTAGTTTCCAAATGTGCAAATACAATTTTAAATAAAATTGGCCCCAAACTTTATCCCTGTGGAACTCCACTTGTTACCCTTTTCGAATTAGAAATCAAATCATTTACTTGAATACTCATTCTTCGATTATATAAATAGTATCTAAGTAATCTAAAAATATTCGGATCAATATTCAATAAATTAATCGCATTCAAAATAGCATCAAAAGATATAGAGTCAAAAGCTTTTGAGATATCTATAAATACAATTAATGCATATAAATTTTTCTCATCTAATGTAATTACATGTTTTCACATGGAGAGAATATTAGAAGTTGTCGACCTGTCTTTTGTAAAGCCGTGTTGGCACATATCAAAATCAGCCGGCAACATACGTTCTAAATGATCTAGTATCAATCGTTCTGTTATCTTCAAAAACGAAGGGATAATAGAGATTAATCTATAATCACTGGCGCACTTTGGCTTACTTACTTTGGCAATGGTTTAGCTACTATCGTTAATATATCGATTGGTAATTTCCCATCCTTCAAAATTCTATTTATAAAATTGCAGAGCGCATTCATATAATTTAAAGGTAATTGAAGTAGGTTATCAATCGATATACCAAGGTGATCTTTTTGTTTTTTTGATTTTATTTTTAACATTAATTCTATCAATGCATCACTGTCAATAATAAGTCCTAGATCCTGGTTTCCCGAAGGATCAGGTAGATCAATGAAATTGCTTTTGTTCTGTGGATTACCTAACAATTTGCCAAATACTTCATCCAATTCACAGAGAAATTCATACTCAGTTTTACCCACAGGTAATATAAGCTTTAATTTTTCCTTATATTTACTGTAGTCTGTGTGTAGTTTGTATCCTAGTCTAGGATTGCTCTTCAGTTTGGCCAAAATAATTCTCTCTGATCTTTGACGGATTATCAGCAGTGATGAATTAATTTCTTTATCAATCAATTCTAACCTCATTTTTTAATACTATTGATAAGACTACATTTCATTATATTATCTCGTTTGATTCTTAGCTTACATAACTTCCTATTGAATCTCTTGGGTATAACATCCGTAAATATAGATGCCCTAAACATATCAGATAATAACAATGAAACAGAAAAAACAAATTCGTCATTGTTCATGATAAAAAAACATTCATAATCAATAGATAAGCTTAATTCTCTAAAAAGATTCCAGTTGATTCTGGAACATTGCACGTGCGCACTTTCAAAACCCTATTAATTACAAATAAAATTGCAGTTCAAGAAATCTCAAATAAAACTGCTTGAAACTAATAGAGATTGTTTCTAAAATCACAGTTAAGAGAAATATTGTGTAAAAACAGAGTTAGATTATTTGACCTTAAGGAGCACTATATTTGTCAAAATTGAACAACGTTAGGTTGTAACGCGGAGCCGCGTGTTACAAGATATCTTCAGCCAAAACCTGAAATGTTTGACCGATACTTTTCAACCAAAAATTAATTTGACGAAATTTGTGCTATTCCTTTACTGAAAATCTGACTGCGGTTAGTGGTATTGAGCTTTCCACCATCGGTAAATGATAGTACGCGTTCTGGAGACCTAAAATTGAAAAACCCTCATTTACCATTATTTATTGGAGCGGAGTACTTTTGTTTGAGAGAGGATATAAATCACCCTTAGTCACTGTGTTTAATAGAGAATAACTCACACAAACTATCAATTGTTCTGGTTCAGGTTTAAGAACAATCAAAATTGGGGAAGGAAAATTGGAATTTGCTTCCAACAAAATCTCTCTTCGCACAATTGGTTAAATCGAAGTATCGCAATTTGCTGCTTGTTCTGTGGCAACGATTGGGACTTGGGTGAACAAAGCAACGGAGCTACCAAATATATTGGGTGCTTTACTCTTGCCTTCAATCCATTTTGCTTCGTAGTAAATGAATGAAACATTGAAAGGTGTTTCTCGATGATATCGCCAAAGTCACTTACGATTATGGAATGGGGTAAAAGACCTGATCCCATCACTGAAGTATCACACTCAGTGTGTATTAACACCCACACGCCTTCTCCGATTTTTCTTGTTTTTGGATCTAATGTCATATTGAAATGAGCAAAGAAATCCATCGCATTGATGTGGTCTTTGACATCGGCTGCCAGAAATTTCCAATTAATGAAAGATTTCTGTCTCAAAGTTACCGAATTTATTATTGGATAATCAGGAAATGTTTTTAAGATTTCCAATTAAACAAAATCTAACCTTCTTGCCGTCTGTCTTGGTGCTCTTCCCTCTTGTCGCACTCTTTTAATTTCTTTAAGTACCTCTTTTATAAGTACATCAAGGAGTCTTCGCAATAAAACCCTCCTCCTACGGCTCTTACTAGCGGGGACTTTATGATTTTCCCGATGAGGAATTCTTCTACACCAGATTGGTTCTTACTTTCCATCTAGGTCCTCATAAACGTGGGTATATACAACCTTATTCTTTGCACTTAGCACTTAGTCAATATTTACAATGTGCCCTACACCATTCGCGCAGCGAACGACGCGTAAAATCTCCATCCTGACACTGGGATTGCAAATAATTCTCTCCATATCATCAATTGAGCGATTTATATTAACGACATCTTTATTTAAATTGCGCATGTTTTCCTGTAATGACAGGATTTTTTATGTATCTGCCCGGCCCGGCTGCACCAAGACTGAGTCTGAAGTTAAAGCATGTACCTTTGATTTCCGTTATTTGTGCATACCGTCTTGCCCTCTGTGTTTGTTTAGCCATTCACAATTCAGCATCTCAAAAAATGTAATGTGGTTCCAAGCCTATCTGGCAGCTCAGCTGTAAAAATAGAATTAACTACATTTTAAAATATATTCAATCCGGAAGCTTCCGTATAAAAGCGTTCATAAAAGTCTGATGGACGTTAGCGTCCCATCTTCTCTAGGCGCAACAATTCGCAAATTTATGCCAACCATCCATAATGATATCTCTGTTGAATTTCGGCCATTAGTAACTCAAATGCATTGTGTTGTACTTCTTTTAATTTTTTGTTTCTAAAATTGTCCTATGTGCTTCTGAAATTCTTTGGCAAGGCCATCCATGCGGCAGCAAATTTCAGTAATAGGGATTCATACAATTTAGTTTTAAATAGTAGTTGGAATTTCCAAAAGCTCTAGATAGAGTAGCTGATGAGAGTCTGCTTATAGGAGGCTGACAAGATAGCTTTCTCCGTTATATCTATTAAGTTCGTAGCTACGGCTCCCTGTACCATGCTGTGCTCCCAAACTTAATCGCACCTAAATATATATAATTATTTAATCAAGTAATAGGTGAAGGACTGTGTACTTTTTACGCAACACTGCAACCGAATATTTAACCTGGAAAGAGAATAGAAGCGAAAAACGGAATAATTAAATTAACTGTTCTTAAACGATCCCAATATATACAAATGAAAACGGAAACTCGTTTGTTCAAGATTATATTGTGAAGATGAAAGTTTGTAAAACCAAACCGAAAAATGAAATGGCAAATGAAACATGCAAAAGAAAATCATACCGGACAGGCACAGGGTACAGAAAAAACAATTCACGCACAATTCAAAAATAGAAATACTGTAAAATCTTTACACAAACAATGTTCTATAATAGTATAGAATAGAATATCTTTATTTGGATTCAAACCACACATGTTCGATCAAATAAATAATAATATTAGAAAATGTACAATATATAAAAGATATCATATCACATCAATATGTCCCAATAGTCTCATATAGATAAGTTAATCTCACTATATATGATATACGATATATCAACATCAGAAAATTCAGCAGTAATATCACTGAAAACGTTATTTCAATTTTGATACGATTATCGTAATAAAGGAAAAAAACAGTCTTTTTAATTTATCGCATTTTTACAATAATTGATAATATAAATAATTACAGATTCATCATGGAAGTTCACAGACATGATAATTGGAGAAATTAATTTATAATTCGAGTATAGTATTGTGGAAAAATGAGAATCATGTCTAACAATTGATTATTTGTAGTGTTGACTAATAATAATAATAATAATAATCTAATATTAATAATAATAATAATAATAATAATAAATATAATAATAATAAATATAATAATAATAATAACAATAAAATAATAATAATAATAATAATAATACTAATAATAATAATAATAATAATAATAATAATAATAATAATAATAATAATAATAATAATAATAATAATAATAATAATAATAATAATAATAATAATAATAATAATAATAATAATAATAATAAATATAATAATAATAATAATAATAATAATAATAATAATAATAATAATAATAATAATAATACAATAATAATAATAATAATAATACACACACACAATAATAATAATAATAATAATAATAATAACAATAATAATAATAATACATTTGTTTGGCAACAAAGGCCAACAGGCTCAACTATTGAAATAAAAAACCAAAGGTAGGATATGTGAGGATGAAGTAAACTGTGACTGGCAAAGTATTTAACCAAACGGGAGGAAGGAGTTGAGGAAGAGAAATTCATTCATCAATTTCATGATAGTTCGATCTGGTAAAAATGAGAAATTCCATTTGGCTAGATAGGATCACCTGGAGTACAGTCCATGAAGGGTCAGAGCATCAATGCGGGGTAGGCTGGTGTCGGAGAGACGAATTTGAGTCTGAGTTCGAAGGTGATGGCGAACCGGTAGCAGAAGTCGTCCGACGAAGTTCTTTGTCGTGGATATTGAATTTCTGTAGGGTAGTATTGACTAGGATGAAGCCAATTAGATTGAAGCTTGTGTCTCGTGCAGGGTGTACTGGCTTCTGTTGAGCGAGGTTATGACTGATGGTAGGCGATGTAAACCGATGTATACCGTCGGGTGGTCCAGCAGACTTATGGAGTTTCCGGTCGTTCACTAAAACAAAAAGGAAAAGAATTAGTTGAGCAAAACGTGGTAAAGTATTTTCTATTTGGATGCAATAGATTAAAATATTAGAATAGAAATGGTATCAGAGAATCAAGAGTGAGAAAGTTAAAATCAGAGGAAAAAAGTGGAAATTAGAGGCCAGCCAGAAGGGACTTCACCCTCCAAAAATAGTACCAAGAGAATAGCATGGGGATAAAAGAAGTGTTATGGTTTTAGAAGGAACATATTCGCTTCCAATTGGTCACCTCGCGTAGAAATTTATTAAAGAAGTACTTGAGGGCCGCCTTTTTAAATTCGTGCTGGGATGAGAGCTTTATTTCCGTGGGAAAAGCGTTGAAAACACTAGTGGCTTTGGAAAAGAGATAGATTTTGTTAAATATATTGGTAGTACTTTTTAAATTGTTTTGTCGGAGTGCCAGCTTCATATATTCCAATGCCGCGTTTTGCGTACGCGGGTAGTAGCTTTGCACGGACAGTTTCACAAAAATCCGATTGATCACAATTTCCAATTTTGTTTTGTCTTTGATCGGGTTGAGTTTGTATTCGTCCCAATGGAAATGCGGTTCTATCACATCTTTGTTTACTGGCGACGTTTCGGAAGTTGAATCTCACTTCCATCTTCAGGCCAATTAGTCTCCTTATATCCACAGCACAATACTCACAATAGCAGATTTAAGCAAATGTGGAAACCTCGTTCCAAAACCATTCTATTTATATTTTGTTTGACTAAACACTGGTTTTAAACATAGAATTTGTCTCAGTAACTAAACTCAATATATAACTATTTGTAATTAGCTGACCAATCCTTACCTCAGCAACACAAATTCCCGGTATACATAATCTCATCTCGTGTGCAAAATGTTGTAGTGGAGAGAAAAAGTATCGAACTTTTTTATTAGTTGTTATAATTGTACTGCTACTATGTCAAGGTAATCAAAATTCAAGACTGATAAAACCAAAAACTTTGACTGTCAAATACTGTATTTTATTTAAAGCCGGGAACTCTAATGTACACAATTGTGTATGAGGTATTGCGCACATAGTAACAAATTAGTTCAAATATGGATCAGCAAGTTACTTAGATGGAAGGAGAGTGAATGTCATAGCGACGCTTAGATGAAAGATTAAAGAGAGAAAGGTAGAGAGAATATGGACAAACTAACGGTTTTCAAAACTAATCGTAAGCAAAATTTGAAGTTAATCCACTCATAGAAATAATTGCATAAGAATATATGATCATATGCCTGAAATAATTCATTATACCTATATACATATATATCTGAATATAATATTGTAACACCATATATATATATATATATATATATTATATATATATAATTATATATATATATATATATATATATATATATATATATATATATATATATATATATGAAGAAAAGACCATTAGTAGTTGTTAATCATAGATATTTTCTATTCTTATTATTTATTTGTATATTAGTCACCTATATCAATATATAAAATACATATCAAAATGTATAAAACATAAATATAAATATAAACAGCAATGAGTCAATATCTCTAATTATATATATATATATATATATATATATATATATATATATATATATATATATATATATATATACGTTTGCATATTTCTAATAAATTATTATTTTTCTCTTTTCTTCCTGTTTGTTGACCAATTAATCAAATTGTATATTTATTTATTCACACCTTATATAAATATATAAAATACATATATATGTATAAAAACATATATATAAATATAAGCAGCAGTGTGTGTTAAATGTCTCAAATAAATATATATTATTCCAATATTTTACCATCTTAAATATATATATTTTAAATGGTAATGTATAAAATATATATATATAATGTATATATAATAAACTTATCTATCTACAGATAGGCCTGTCTATATATCCGTCTATTTACCACATTTTATTTTTGGAATAGAATATCTTTATTTGGATTCAAACCACACATGTTTCATCAAATAATAAAATTAGAAAATGTTCAATATAAAAAGATATCACATCACATATATATGTGCAATTAGTTGTACTGTACAATTTATCAGCATCAGAAAATTCAGCTGTAAAGAGTGATAGATTCTTCATTATAATTAGAAAAATTTAAGGTATAATTCGAGTATAACGGTTTGTAAGAAAAAAGGTAACCATGACTAATAATTGATTGTATGCATTGTTGATTAACAAGAAGATATAATGCATAACATTTCAGTTTTAAAAATACAAAATTTGAAGATAGAATCTCGAGAAAAATGTTGCTGAAACACAATTAATCCTGTCTTTTATTTAACCATGAGAAAGTATTATCATAATCAAAATTAAAAATATCAGCAGGATTGAACACTTTTTCTAGTTCGGTAGATAAAAATTAAAAAGACATTTTAGTTGGAGGCGTTTCTGTAAGCCCCTTTGGCAATTGATTGTAAATTTTGTAAATTTTTGAAAAAGAGAATAGCTTGCTCGCAACATCCCCACCAATGGTGGAGATATTGCAAAATGACCAGATCTAGTTTCAATTTCATGACTCTTTCTTATTGGATTCATATAGGCACCAGTCCTCTTAAAATCACACTTGATATCTGTTAAACATGAATATCTTCTTTAGGACCAACTTATTATTCATTTATTAAGATATTCACACCTTACATAAATATATAAAATATAAGCAACAATGTGAGTCAAATGTCTCTAATCTAATGTCCTATCTACTAACCCTTGCTAAATCTGTATACCCTCTTCTGGAACATTTTTTATTGAGAAAGATAAGTATATAGGAATTGATATTGGTACAGGTCATTCGCAATCAGTTTTCTATAAGCGAGGTTTTTTACTTTGGTTCCCACTTAATTCAGGTTCCGCAGCCTCACGTTTTCTGACCGTAGAAAATGCTTCATTAAATATTGGGCCCAATGATTTTTCTACCGATGTTACATTCAATACACCTTTTCCTGATTTTATTTCAATTGACTCTCTAATTAGTCTAGTTAATCTGTTGCGGTTGCATAACGCGATGCGTTTACATCCTTCCCAGTCTATTTCATGACCCGTTTCCTTCGAATGCCTAGCTAGGTCTGATTTTTGAATGTGTCCATATTTGCAGGCTGTCTTGTGTTCACCTCTACGAACCTTTATAGGTCGCATGGTTTCGCCTATATACCTGAGATTACATTCTTTGCAAGGTATCGCATATACTCCTGATGTCTCAAGGGGTTCTACTCTTTCTTTTTGGTTAGGTAGTTTATTGCCTATATTAAGCGATTGTCTTAAAACTGTTTTAATATTGTATTTGGCTGCTATTATTCTAATTTTTCTGCTCAATTTTGAATCAGGTTATACCATAATTTTATGCTTATCCAGTTCTGTTTTCTTCTTTACTTTGTTTACTATAGTACCATTAAATATCAGGAACATCGCATTTAATAATCTATTTATTATACTTGACGGATTGCCGTTTAATTCGAATATTTCCTTAATCTCCTCATTTACTTTTCTCTATTTTTTAAATCCACTATTCTAAGACTCCTTAATATCATGGATTTAAGAATGCCTATTTTCATTCCATATGGGTGATTTGAGAAGAAATTAAGAAGAAGTCCCGAAAAAGTCTCTTTTCTTAAAATATCTCTTTCCAATCTGGGACCATTCCGTTTTATTTTCACATCCATAAAGGGAAATTCCTCATTATTCTCTTTTTTCTAATGTAAACTTTAATTCACCTAACAGGTTGACTAATTCGAGGAATTTATTGAACTTATTATCACCATGATTCCAAATTATAAACATATCATCCAGGAATCTCCTTCCATCTATGTAACTTGCTGCTCCATATTTGAACTAATTTGTTACTATGTGCGCAATACCTTATACACCATTGTATACATTAGAGTTCCCGGATTTAAATAAAATACAGTATATGACAGTCAAGGTTTTAGTTTTATCAATTTTGAATTTTGATTACCGTGACATAGTAGCAGTACAGTTATAACAAATAAGAAAAAGTTCGATACTGTCTCTCTCCCCTACAATATTCTGCATACGAGATGAGATTATGTATACCGGGGATTTGAGATAGCTGAGGTAAGGATTGGTCTGCTAATTACAAATAGTTATATATTGAGTTTAGTTACTGAGACAAATTCTATGTTTAAAACCAGTGTTGAGTCAAAAAACATATAAATAGAATGGTTTTGGAACGAGGTGACAACATTTGCTTAAATCTGCCATTGTGAGTGTTCTGCTGTGGATATAAGGAGACTAATTGGCCTGAAGATGGAAGTGGGATTCAACTTCCGAAACGTTGCCAGTAAACAAAGTTGTGATCGAACCGCATTTCCATTGGGACGAATACAAACACAACCCGATCAAATAAAAGACAAAATTGGAAATTATGATCAATCGGATCTTTGTGAAACTGTCCGTGCAAAGCTATTAACCGCGTACGCAAAATGCGACGTTGGAATATTGGTAGTATGGTTGGATTTGGTTGAGGAGTTGCTAGAGCGTGTGGAGTAGTGGTGACTTGGGTGAGCGAAGTTGGACAGTGATAGGCAAGTTGAATAAAATAAATGACTCGTAGGCGACGGGTAAACCAAAGCGGTAGAAGGTTGGCCAGGAGCAGGCGTTCCCCATAATTTTGGCTGTGAGTGAAGACTCGCTTTAGAAATCTGGAGGAGATTTGTTCGATGGCTTACGAGGAAACTAGAGTGAGAGGACAGTAGAATTCGCTAGCGTATGGAATGTGGGGTAGGACATAGATCTTGAATAGCATGATTAGGAAAGTGGGGTTGTAAGTCTTGAAGCAGATAAAACGGGCCCATTTGAAGAGTTTAGAATAAGTGTGTGTAAGGTGTAAAGAAACGTCTAGAGATTTTGAAAAATAGATACCAAGGTGCTTGGCCGAATCTTTTATTTCAATATCAGGGGGATAATTTGCACCCGAGAGAGAACAAAATATGTCGGAGGAATGTTTCATCAAACGAGTCTTGGCAGGGTTTAATTTGAGACCGATATTGCAAAGTTGCGAATGGAGCGAGGATAAAAGCTCCTATATATTGTGTAAGGAAGGCTTGGATTCTGTGGGGTTACTGAATACTATGACCATTTCATCGGCATGCTTAAACAGATTGAATATGTTGTTCTCAACCTGTACTTGCCCGCGTGTAAAGTCAAAAAGAATTGGATCAAGTACGGAGCCCTGGGGAACCCCGGATCGGATAAGGGTCGCCTTCGTCTGATTATTTCAGACTTTTACATTTGCGCATAGGTTTCGGAGATAGTAATTGATAAGATTGAGGACGTTGCCGCTGATACCGCTGCTCAGCAAAGCGGAATCAATTGCTGAAAATGACAAAGAATCAAAAGCCTTGGATACATTTAGGAAGAAGAAAGTGCATTAATAACCTTTGGAGAAAGAGGGGTAGCAGTGATTAAGGACAGTGACTAATTTGGTGGAAGAGGAGCGGCCATTCAGGAAACCATGTTGATCGTCGAGGAGATATAAGTTGTCCTGAGACTTAATGAAAGGGAATATTAGGTTGAATAAGACACTGTCGAAGATTTTAGTGAAAGAAGAGACGAAAGTAATTGAGCGGAGACATTTGAATGAGGAGATCGACGAAGTGCAATGATTTATTTATTTTCCAGAATTTTCTTTGTTTAAATACTTGACAGCATAAATACTTTGAATTGTGCGCGTGTAGAGGCCCCTAACCTATTCGAGTCTGAGATCCCCATAGATGCCAGATCGCTTGAAGTCCTAAAATTTACAGTAGAGTCTGATATGCTTATATTTCCATTCACATCTGCTAGATAAAAATCCGCAATATCCTGCACTAACCTACTTGTGTCCTCAAGTTTAATATCGGTCTCCATTTCTTGTTAGTTTAACAATTAAATCGACACTTAATGTGAGACAATCGGAATGCGAAATTTTTATCGCTATAATTCCCGAACAAATAATCTGGAGAATATACGTGAACAACAAAATAATCAAATTACCTATTCAAGAACGTCCCTTTTATGTATGATTTTATATCAGAATAAAAGGCATTTATAGTAGGAATATATTGTTGAGATGTATTCGTGTTACTAGAAAAATGTTAAAAATGCAGCAGACCAAAAGATGGTTAGACCAGTCGAGGTGCGAGACACCCGAAAACTGAAAATGGCGCACAATTCAAAGTCAAGTATTTAAACAAAGAATGTTCTGGAAAATAAAAAGAAAAAAACCTTTTTAAATAAAATTCGTTACAATCAGCCATGGTGGTTTTAATATGTCAGTTTCGAGCATACTGTCTGTTGACCGGTTGTAACTTCCTCGGCCTGCTGCATATTTTTCATTTTCTCCATTTAACGTTTACTCGATTTCTACAATATACCCCTGCTAACTCTGTCTTCTATTTTTTATTTATGCATGTATTTGGGGACGTTCTGGAACAGGTAATTTAATAATTCTCTTTTTTCGCGTCTATTTCTTTCCAGATAATTTGTTGGAGTGTTTTGTAACGTGAAAGGTTTCACATTTCGATTGCCTAAAATTAAGTGTCAAGTTAATAATTATATTCGATCGACATGGAAGCTCATCTTAACTTTGAGGACACTAGCAAGTTAGAAAAGGACATGGCAGGTATGAATTTAGCAGATATGAATGAAAATGCAAGCTTATCAGATTCTATTGTACATGTTAGGACTGAACACGATCTGGCATCTATGGGGTTCTCAGACACCAATAAGTTAGGAGCCTGTACAATGCCATGTTGACTAGTATCAAAATAAACCGGCAACATACTTTCTAAATGATCTAGTATAAGACGTTCTATTATCTTCAAAAAATAAATCGATAATGGAGATTAGACAATAATAATTAACGAATTTTGGCTTACATACCTTTGGCAACGGTTTACCTGCGATTGTTAGAATATCGATTGGTATTTTCACTATCTGAAATATTCTGTTTATACAATTGCAGGGCACAATAATAAAAGTTAAAAGTACTTGAAATTGGTTATCAATCGATATAACCACGACACTGGGATTAAGAGTCCCATGCTCTATCAACTGAGCTAAGCGGGAAAATTGTGTCAATGACAGATCTCGAACATGTGTATGTCGGCTTTGCAATCTTTTACCCTAACCACTTAGCTACCCTGCCAAATTAACCGCATGCTTTATTTTTAAAATAATATTCATTCCACTTAGCCACGGCGGTTTACGCTTATCAACATTTTTACTCTTATTTTGTCGGAGGAAATATGTTCCTCTACAATACAGTGGGATAGGTGTCGACTTGAAGCTCACCAACTTGATTTGAATAATAGTTACTACAACCTGCGCTCTGATTGATAATTTAATTGTAAAACTATACCACGTTTTCATATTTAAATTCAATATTGGGTTTGTGTGTAATATTCTCATGAAGCAACTTATTTGAATAACCTAATAAAAGTTTGTTGTTTTTTCTTATTATTTAATTTGGGTGTTAAAATTTAAATATTTAAATTACAAATAGTCTTTTCTAAGGTCTAACTAATAATAATATAGCGCCTGCTCTTATAATATTATATAAACACGAGAAACTGGTTCGAATTATGCTTATATTTATTTATTTTTAAAAATTGTTTATTATTATTACTTGTCACTATAGTGCCTAGCGAATTTTCGATTGATATGCCTTATTATAAATAACACGTTGATTTACAGTATTAAATGTGAATAATTGTATTCAATTCGTTTAACATTCATATACCTATGAATAAAATGGGTACTTTTACACCGAAAGACACTAAAGATTATTTAACGCGCAATGAAATTCCGCAACTTTTTGAAGTAAGTTTAATAATTAAAGATAAATTTATATTTTAGCATAATATTACCAAAAGTAATATTTTTGCGACAAGGTTCCCCTATTCTATAACTTAAACGGCTAAGACACATACACCTACACACACATACACACACATATATATATATGTATAATTAGAATTATGTTGGAGTTGTAGAGGCCCTTTGGTCACTACCATTAGAGAGCTTCTGAGATTCCAGGCCCGGATGCGGTATGATCATCTAATTTGGAACACTTAAGTTCCTCTGAACTATCTTTTAAATTACATTCCTTAAGTCAAACATCCAAAAATTAAAATTTGATTTATTTGTATATGAGGAGTTAATTGATGTCCAAAAATTTAATTAACCTCCACATACACCCTCATGTTTAAGATATATAACCATACATTATAAGTTCTCATTCTTCGGTTTCTTGATGACTCTTCCAGAACGAGTTTCAACAAGTTGTGCTGGTACTTCACTAGATTTCATATTCATATAGCATTGTTCTTTATTCTCAGTTGTCTTGGTTTTAATCTTTACTTCTTCTCCATATTTGTTCGACTCTTCGTTTTTCTCACACACTTCTGAGTCACATCTCGCCTCAGCTTCTGGATACTTCGATGGATACTGTTCCTCAGTCTCCTCCTCCGTCCATATAAACTGTGGAATGCAGCGATCCAGCGTTACACATTCTTCTGTGCCATTTACTTCTATAAATGCATTTTTCTCAGTCATATGATTGACTTTAAATGGCCCCTTATAGAACGGAGTCAGACAATTCTGTCTGTTCTCGTTAGTTATATATACATGAGATGCCAGCTTTAAATCTGAAGATATATAGCATTTAGACTTTGGACTTCTAGTTTTGGTTGGAGCTAAACGACTCATTTTATCTCTCAATGCTCCAACAAACCAATCTACTGAACTAGAGGCCCAATCGAGACAACTTGGAGCTTCTATTAGAAGATCTCCAGGTAACCTCAATGGCTATCCATAAACAAGTTCTGCTATGGATGTGCCTAACTGAGCTCTGTATCTGTTTCGCATTGCCAACAAAACTATGAGCAAATCATGTATCCAACTGGATCCACCAGTGCAGCGTAATGCAGCCTTCAGCTCCCTGTGCAGTCTCTCAACCATCCCATTAGCTCTGGGATTATATGCTCATGTGTGTCTTACTTCTATCCCCATTGTATTCAATGATTTGATAAATAGTTCAGACATTAACTGACTACCACGATCAGTAATTACCCTTACCGGTACACCATATCGTGACACCCAATTATGCAAGAACATAAGTAAGACTTCTTGAGCTGTCATGTCCTTCAGGATTGTTACCTCAAACTGACGACTGAAAGGATCAACCATCGTGAGTAAATACTTCTGGCTAGAAATTTCGGCCATTTCTACTATATCAATATGTACATGCATGAGACGACCCGCTGAAATACCAATCGTTTTAATTTCAGTTTTGGTATGACGCCAAACTTTACAAGTTTGACTCCGGGCACATGTCCTTACCCAGGCTCTTATGTCTTTCGACATCCTAGGCCATACAGATCTTTGAGTGACCATCCTGATAGTTGCCTTAATGGAAGGATGACTAAATTAATGTAGCTGTTGAATTACCTTATGCTATAATTCTAACGGTACGTATGGTCTGGGTTGGCTCCTGGAGATTTTACATAATAACCACTTATCTCCAATCTTTCTGCGTGTATATGTAGGATTCTTTACCAACACAGCTACCAAAGGATCGAGACCTTGTGCTTCCATTAATTGCTGGACAAAATCATTAAAAGAGACAACAGGGCATACGAGTGACTCCGAATGAATTAAATCCTCATCTGATACGTCTGGTCTACTGAGAATATCTGCCATCACATTCTTTTTCCTGAGATATGATTAATGGTATAATCAAATTCTGCTAGTCGGGTTATTTGTGAATTCACCCGCCGAAAATAATTAAGCTTATTCGCTTTTCCAAGGATACTTATCAATGTTTTATGATCAGTTAATATCGTAAACTGATGTCGATCTAGGTAGTGCTCAAAATGCAACACTGCAGAATAAACTGCTAGTAACTCCTTTTCAAGCGTGTCATATCGCTTCTCGCGATCTTGGAGTTTCCGACTATAGAATCCAATCGGCTTGACTATACCATTATCCCGTTGATGTAACACTGCCCCTATGGCTACATCGGAAGCATCTGTGACCAACTCAAACGGCTTAGTCCAATCCACAGGTGATAATGTGTTTATTTGGCTTAACAGATCTTTGGCGTTCTAGAAATTTTCCTTTTCGTCTTGGCTAAAACTAATAAGCCAGGACTTCTTGATCGTGCTCCGTTCACGAACTAAATGTCGAGTTAGCTGCCGCAAAATTCCAGTTAAACCTGGTATAAAACGACGATAATAGCTAATCATCCCAAAAAATCTACGCAATTGATGGCCAGTTCTGGGTTCTGGTACATCCCTGATTGCTTATCTTTCACGGGTTTGATTCCATCCTTTGAAATGGAGTGTCCAAGAAATTTAACAGTAAAGCAACCAATCCTGCTTTTTTCTGGTTTCACTACCAATCCATAATGTTCCAGCTTAGACAAAACGGCGTCCAAGTGCTCATGGTGTTCCCCTTTAGATTGACTATATATAATTATGTCATCTATATACACTCTAGCAAATAGACAGTCTTGAAGAGCTTCCTCCGTCAGACGCTGGAATGTCTGACTTGAATTCTTCAAACCAAAAGAAAAACATAAGAATTCATGCGATCCTCCTCCAGGAAATCGTACTGCCGTGAGCGGTATAGATTCTGCCTCCATGGGTACTTGATAGTAGGCTTTCTGCAGATCTAACATTGTATAAACCTCATACCACATTATATCCCTGAGCAAAATACTCTGGTTCGGTAGAGGATACGAATCACCTTTCGTTACGGAGTTCAATAGACTATAGTTACTACAAACCCTCTATTGACCTGATTCAGGTTTGGGAACAACCACTATTGGAGATGCAAAGTTGGAATTTGAACGCCTACAAATTCCTTCTTCTCTCAATCGCTTAAATTCTTCAATAGCAACCTACTGCTCACGTTGTGCTAACAGTTGAGCCTTCAGTGATCAGGATAGTGGTTCCAACAACTCGATTTGGTGTTCTATGGCTGTCATTAAACCCTTGCGCTTAGCATTAAATGGTAGAAACACGACCAGGCGTTTCTCGATAACATCCACCAAATCATCGGCGACGACGGGTCTGGGTAGTATCACTGACCTAACTATTGAGGTACAAGTTTAAGCCTAAGTCACTATACCAGTGCCTTGTGCAATGGTCCTAGATTTGGGATCGAAAAAAAGATTAAAATGGATTAAAAAGTCCATCCCAATGATGTTATCCTTTATAACAGCGACCAGAAAATTCCACGTAAAAGGAGATTTCTGCCCCAATGTCACTGAAATTTCTTTAACTCCCTTAAACTCAATTGCACTTCCATTAGCAGCCCATAGTTGATAATCGAATGTGGGGCTATGAATTTCCCCTACATCGGATCGAATTATGCTCACCTCTGCACCCGTGTCTATTAAAAAGTTTAATCCGCTAAGTTTATCTGTTATAACGAACTTATTGTTGCTATAACCAGCAACCTCTTTTAGATTACCTTCCAGCCGAAATCTAACAGATTTACGGACAGTATTACCGCGCGTTTCTTCTGTCGAAGCTTCCGAACTTAACTTCGATGATTTTAGTATGCCTCGAATATGCATACCTTGGAGCCTTGCATGTGAAACACCCCCTACAGCTCCTATTAGCGGCGGTTCCACTAGTTTTCTGGCAGTTTAGACCAGGCTACAGGAAGAGTACTTCCTTTCCATCGATGACCACTCAACTTTGGAAACGTGCATCCCTCCTCCTGACACTTTCCAACCTCGGCATATTTACGATGCGATATGCACCACTCGCGTGGTCCTTGAACTCCCTCAGGCGATTCGCCTCTCCGATGCTTGGAAGTTGAACTTTGACTCCGAGAATTCCCCCTACCTCTGTTGGAACTTTCCCTTTTGTTTTTTATCCAACCCACATCCCTGCGGAGGTGTACTTAGTTCATTCTTTACGGTAAGGAGTCTCTCTGAGAGATGTCTGAGTTGCTGCTCCAAGCGTGAATCTGCTGTTACTGCATACACTTTGGGTTCCTTCTGACGATACACTTTGTCCAACCCTTTGAGCTTCTTTGGCTACTCTAGTTCCAATGTATCATAGACATCCAAGGTGGCTCTTAGTCAAGCAGGCAATTCTGCTACAAATATACCGTTTATAACTTCTTTAGATAACGTAAACCCGATGGATTTTGAAATAAATCTTTCATAAAATTCAGATGGAAGTTGATTTCCTATCTTTTCCTGACGTAACAAGTCAGTCAGCCGTTCAATCCTCTCAGGTTGATATCGTCCATGAAGTTCTTCGACTAGAAGCTTAAATGCATTTGCGGGTTCCTTCTCAGAAACAAATTTCCTGAGTCTAAATATATTCTTTTTTAAATGCTCAGGCAAACACCACCAGGCCGAGACAAACCTTCCTATAGGGTCGGTCATTCTTTTTAGTTTAAAATAAAATTTTGCTTCTTCGACCCATTCAGAATGGTTGTCTGGTCTGTACATGGTTAGCTTAACATTGCTATCCATAGAATTGCGGCAAAAGCGATCATCTACATCACGTCTTTCCGCATAGAGGATCCTGGAGCGGTCGCCATTTTTTGTAGAGACCCATTGGTCACTACTATAAGAGAGGCTCTGAGATGCCAGGCCCGGATAATCCATATATGTGGTTTGATCATCTAATTTTGAAAACTTAAGTTCCTATGAACTATCTTTTAAATTACATTCCTTAAGTCCACTTGCTAATTGCTCTGTATCCTCAATATTTGATAAACTAGCCATAATATTAGGATTAAATTTCTTGCAATTTATACATTAAATTAACTAAGCTCACCGAGATACGCTTATATACACAGATGACAGAATGATACGGTGGTGACCTTGAAAACAGATATCCACGTCAATTACCTGAAGCAAATTTGAGATCCTTCCCAATAATGTGTATGAAGAACGATAGATGAATGTGAATTTCAAATCTTTATTAGCAAAGAATACTCAGATAAAATCACGCAGTATACCGTTTGTGCAATTCAGCAACTCAGATAAAACTCTCTTATAAACATTCAACAAGACAAGTCAAAAACTTCGACAATATAAACAAAAGAACCTTCCAAAAATTTTACAATATTTAAAAAAAAACAATATTGTTTTACAAAACCAGCGATAACATCAAATGTCCAAAAATTAAAATTTGATTTATTTTTATATGAGGAGTTAATTGATGTCCAATAATTTAATTAATCTCCACAGGGTGTGTGCTAGTGACGTGCAACTTGTTATGGTTTTTATGTACACTTCTGCCGATTCAAAGACTACATATCTAACCATATTGACTATTATTTACCTAGTTGTTTATATCTTATAATAAATGATGGTTGATGCTCGTAGTTACGAAAGGTCGTTGAATCAAGACTATATCAATTTGACTGTGTAGTGGCTTTTAACCAACTATCTACTAAACGCGTTTCAGACGTCAGATATACGCTTATAAATTTACCAAGAGACTCGCCAGAGGTTGAGCGATCGAGCTGGCTCTTCAGGCAGGCTCCTTCACTATTGTTACGGGGGGCGATAACTCTCCATATTGATGATTCAACAATTTATGTGGTCGTTTAAATTACTGCTGTTTGGTTAAACAGAGTTTGCGTATAGAAGTATTTAAATAAGTTTTGGAAAATTCAATGTTTAAATTTATGTTATCCACCGTTTTTTGTTCTGCCGTACGATGCTTTATAAGTAAGAGTGGGAGTGATTCTCTAGGTTCCTTAATTTTCAACGTTGTAATTTTATACAAATATCTTTTACAATATATTATGTCTATTAAAATTCAGTACTTTTGTTTAATTCGGAAATAGGAAAGCTAAGGGGCACATACGATTGTTTCAGTTTTAACTACTGTTATAGAGGCTCTTTTTCACTACTAAATGAGGAATCCAGTGTTGCTGTGTTCGTATTTTTAATATCACTAGAATACTCATAACATTTAGAAAAACTAAATTTTTTACTCCTTTCAGCATCTTCTCTTACGTCAGCATTCTCTGGATTCCCTACGGTAAATTAACAAAAGTGATGGTTTTAAAATGATTATCCCAATCAGTTTACCAGTGACGAATTTAAGATCCTTACAAAAATAGCAGATGAGAATAATTATTTTTGTTAATTCAGTAGTTTATTATCAAAGTTTTCTGTTGAAGATCAAAGTACAAGAAATATTTATAGTTGTTCTAGAACAAAACACGAGCGTTATCGGCTACTTCAAAAGTGATTTTAAAGTAAACAAAGACAAGCCATAAATTTTGGAAATTTCGACAAAGAAAATTCCAAAATATACATTAAAGCATTTTTTAGTACATAATTGTAGTGTTTTTAGTACGCCTGAACATATTCCACCCTATTTTCAAGTTATACGGACATTTGGATTGTCTTTAATTTTATTGACCTGAATTCTGATCTCAGATGTGAGGAAATTAAGGGCGAGTTCGAGAAGCGTAAAGAAGTTAATAATAATAACAAATTTCAAGTGACCAATTTTGGATCTCAACCATGATAGTCCATTCAGAATACATTTGACCTAGAGGGTGTGCTTTTGCAGTTTGAATAACGTATATGACTTATGCTTATCTGTTGAAACATCAGTAATTGTTGTGAAAAAAATCAAATAAGTATAAATGAAATCATTTAAACAAAAATTTATTTGTTTTATTACTTGTTTGATAAATTCTTTTGATGGGCGTTCTTGTGAAAAAGGCATTCGAATTGCGAAGCCGAAATATCTAGAATAAAAATATTGCTGAGAATCCAGGAGCATTTATCGTAAATTAGATTCAGATAAGAGTATTCGTTTACTCAGTTAGAAACAAATTTGGACTTACAGGCGCTCACTGCACAACAGGATAAGAGCATATACATTGTCAAAGTTCTTCTTTAAGTTTGACTTTCTAAGGTTATTGGTAAAAGGCTCTGTGTCCTTTCTTGTGGCATACCGTTATCGCATGTATAACTAATGATTAATTTAATTCACTTTATTTCATTTAGTCGGAGAGTAGCTCGCTGTCTCAAGTATATTCCTCAATGCAGTTTAAAGAAAAATAGTAATAAAAAACCGAGTCAAATATACCTTAGATCTTAAGTAGGATCCTTCTAGTTTAATAATTTTTTAATGAACGACAAGTGCCAAAATAAAAGTAATGCTTCGAATTTACACACAGCTCAATTGGGACCAATAATACAGGTAAACCACATAAAACCATACAACACCTTTCTGTAAGCGAAACCAGAAACTCATTAACAATGCAAACAAACAACACCAAAATATTTGAGTTAAAACGAAGAAATTGACAAAAATTTCACAATTTTAATACACAAACGTTTCTTACGAAACCAGCAGGAACTCAAAGAGATAATTGTTTTTTAATTTCTATATGTTGTGTTGTCAACCCTTATATGAAACTGTAGGTTTCATCACCATTCTTCCAGAGCGTGGTGCTCCATGAGATGCCTTCGTTTGCTATGCTTCACTTAAAAATTGGATTGCAGATAATCTGTTTTTGCGCCACAGATTATTCTGAGTTGTATATGATATCGGACTTCTGATTTCTTGACTGGTCTTTTTCCTCAATCGCCAACTTAGGTAAATTGTGTAATGCATCGATCCATGACTACGTACTCGGCTATCCCACTCATCCTAATAAATCCCATATTTTCAGTAGATTGTTTGACTTTGAATGGAACTTTATGAGTGAAGTCAAGCTACTCTTCCTGTTTTCATTTGTGATAAATGCATGCGAGGTCAGTTTCAAAGCGGGGGAAATAAATTAAGTGGACTTGATGCTTCTTTATTAGATGAACTCTAGGTAACTTAAACGGCTTTTCATATACAAGCTGGGCTGTGGTTGTTTCTAGCTATGCCATATATCTATTACATGTTTACAATAAAACTACAAACGGTCCACACACGCATCTAGATCCACCACAATATTCTAACGCAGAATTGTGTTCATGATAATTCCTATCTATCATGCCATTTGTCTTGGGATTGTGCAAACACATGGTATTCAACGTCCACGTAAATTTCTGCGACATTTATTAGTTGTCACCATCACTTCTGATACTTTCCGATAAATCATAACGTGATACCGAATTACGCATTACCAAAATTTAGTCTACTTATGCAATCATATACTTCAGAATTGGTACTTCAAATTGTCGACTGAATCGGCCAACAAGTGTGAGTTATTACCTCTGTCTATTAATTTAAGTTACTCAGACTATGTCAATTTCATCACGCATAAACTGAAATGCGGACATCCAGATATTTGTAACCTTGGTCACGATGCGTCACAAGGTTTGGCACCTTGTGCATGCTCTTCCCCATTCCTGTATGTCTTAAGACATTTATTCATACGTAGCTATTAGCGAGCGGCCTAATAATCGCCTTGATTAATGGATGTCACATCACATGTTATTGTTGAATCACCTTAACTTGTACTTAAAACGGAACATGCGGTCTAGTTTGGTTACCGGAAATTTCACAAGGTAACTATTTATATAAAATGCTGATTTCTTGGAAAATTTCATTGATAGAGGCTTCAAAATTTTGCGCTCATTAATTTTTTGGCCATATCGTTTACCAATTCAATCGTGCTGATCAATGACTTTTTCCGGACCAACTCTATGTCCGCCTCATTAAATCTGATGAGGATAATCACCTTCCGGATGTATTAGAGGTTGTGTAGTATAGTTTTCTGCGACATTTCGTCAGTCAAAACTCTGTAGTGATGACCATCTAAGTAGTATTCATTATGCATTACTGCAGCATATACCGCGAGTAGCACTGTTAAAGGTGTCTTGTCATTTTTCACGAAATTGTAGACTTTGAATGTAAAACGAAATCTTTCTAACTAAATCACTGACTCTTTGTTGTAGCACGAACACTATTGCTACATCAAAACATTTGTGACTAGTTCAAACGTTTGAGATGTACATAGCCATTTGGAATTTTTCCTTGTCTTTCTGATTTAAAGTAATAGCTTATGGCTTTTTGATCATGCTGCTCCCCAAATAAGATGTCGATTCAGCGATCTTAAATTTTTGGCAGACACGGTATGAAATGGTGCTAATACTTGATAAATCCTAAGACCTACACAGTTGCCATGCTATTCTGGTCTCCACCACATCTTTAATTGTTTAGAACTTGGCTTCCAAGGACTTGTCCTCATCTTTCGAGATGACACGTCCAATAAACCATCTTATTGAGAAACCAATATTGACTTTCGCGGATTTGGCTTCTAATCAATACTGTTTTAGTCTATTCAGAATCTGGTGCCAATGCCTATCATGTTTATCTCGAGATACACTACAGATTATGACATCGTCGATATACAACTTTGCAAATGGACAGTCCGAAATAATTTTTTATACAACCGCTGGAATCTCTGGCCTATTCACTTTAGCTCGAATGTTACGTTTAGAAATTCACGCGTTAAATTTCCAGGAAACCGAATGATTTAAAATCTTCTTTCAGCGTTATTTACTAATACGCCTTCTAAAATCTTATGTCATGTTAATCTTATATCTCGTAGGATCCAATAGCGAAGTTCTTCGATTCAGTTGAGTATACAAGTTGAATATAAGATATTTTTCACAAATCCTTAATTCTCATGCTTGAGGATTTTGAGCAATCATTATTGAAGATTCAAGATTGGATTTAGTCTACTAAAAATTCCTCACTCGTAAAGTTTCTGGAATTCCTCAACGACAACCTGCCGGTTATGTTGCACCACTGGCTCAGCCTTGGATTAATTGGCTAAGTGCCCCACAAACTCAGTTTTGTTTTCTAGTACTGTTTTACATGATTGAGCTTAGCAATGAATGGTTGAAACACCTCGATATATTTCTGAATCTCGTCGGCGAAGTGAAAAGTCACTTGTGGCTGGTGTATGGGAACAGTTAGTTTTTTCTTTTAGGTGAAGCTCATATGGCATCCATTTAAACCCAAAGTTCCAACTAACCATCCCCAATCTATCATTACTGAACAGACACTACCTAAAAGAGAAAAAAAACTAACCGAGTTACATTAATTAGAATATGACTGATAATTGTGTACGGTGTGTGGCGGGGGGACTCAGTGGTTAGAGTACCAGATTCCAAGGCAGACGTGCCTAGATTTGAGCCCTGTATGCGGTATATGATGAGTTCCCAATAAGGACGAAACCGGTCTACTGGATTAATTACCTTTTCTTCACTATATAATTCTTAGTTTATACAGACTAACTGTAAGCACTTAATGAGTCAGGTGTTTATATCAAGCTTGCATCCTTGATTATAGTAATTTATTTCATTTTGACCCAGCAATATCCTCGAGTTTTTTTATTTAGATGGAATTTCACTACTTTGTGCGCTTTCTGTGTGTTCCCATGTATTATTGAAATTTTAGCATCCGAACTATGCGAATACTTCAATATATCCTTTCTTGGAACAACCTAGAGCTTTAAAGACGCTATCTGTGTTTCAGCCTCTACATGGGTGAAGTCCGCATTTTCTGGAGAGCTTCTGTTCTGTACCAGATTTGTGTTGCTTTGCTTTTCTAAATACGAGAAGATACAATCATTCTCTTGGCACTTTGCAGTTTGTCCGAATTTACATTGTGTTATGCACCAATTGCGAGGCTTATAAAAGCTCTCACAAGAGTGCTCTTTGCGTTTGGACTGCGCGTTTGACCATGAAATCGAGGACTTTCATTTCTATGTTTCTGATCCTGCGTTGATTTTCTCGAATTCATTTATGCATCGTCAGATGATTTTGTGAAATATTCCGGATTTCCTCAACTAGGTAAAAACTTGCGGTAACGACATATAATTTTGATTCTCATTGACGATACACTCTTCACAATCTATTAATTTTATTGAGCCACTCTAAATCTAATGTAACAACAAATGCTTCAGGTGACCCATAATATGGCTTGCTTCCCAGCCGCAAATATACAATTAATTACCTCTTTGGAGACATCTAGCCTGAAGCCTTTTTCGCATAATCTATCTTAAAATTCTGATAAGAGTTTGCTACCTATCTTCTGCTGACGCAATAAGCTAGTCATTTGCGCAGTCATTTCTCTTTGATATCTCCTTTGAAATTCATTAACCAATAGGTCAGAGAAGTTTTGCGGATAATCGCCTTTTAAATAACTTTTGAAAAAATACAGATTTCAATTTTGGTTTGTTGAAAAAAAAAATTCTTGCATTCTCAGCCTTCTCCAGAAATTCATCTGGCATGTATGTATCCAGACTAATAAAACTTTCGATAACCCTGCGAGTGACATGGACGCCGTCTTTCCTAGGGGCTCTTATCCATTGTAGTAGAGCGCACTGGATGCCGTTTATTCAGCCCACACATCTAAATATATATATATATATATATATATATATATATATATATATATATATATATATATAATGAATTTGGTGGTTGCAAGCCCGCAAACTTGATTTAAATAATTTGTATCACTGCCAACTCAATCAATAATCGTTTAATAATTTAAATGTTCATTTAAATACTACATTCCTAGGTAGCGTGATGTTTCTTCTATACTGACAATACAGGGTTGACTGATTGAAACTTTAGGTCTAAAAAGTTGCCACGTCAGCTCCACCTGAAGAAAAAGCTAACTAAAACTGTAAGTTAATATTTAAATGAAAATTGTGTGCAGTGTGGGGCAGGTTTGCACTTGAGTTTTACGTTAATTCTAAACCAGTGAATGAGCTGCAGCCAATGAAGTGTTAGTTTGCAACGTCGAATATGAAAAGTTAATGATAAATTTGATTATATAATTTTACGCTGATAAGATAAAACTCAAATTCCTATTTAAAGGAGATAAATTAAACAAAAATTATCGAGTGAAAGATTGTCTAGACTAGTAAAAGTTAATAATCAAGTGAACCAAGATATCGTTTTTGAATTCAATTACAATTGAAATATCAATCTATAACATTTACAAATTAACGATGTTTCGAAGTCGGTATCATGTGTTCTGACTCGAATGAATTCAATTACATTTATGAATATTACATAAATAAAATAATAAATCATCGTTATGTTAAAAAATACATTAATTTGGCAACAAAGGCCAATAGGCCCAACAATTGAAATGATGTGGTACAGATCAAAAGTGGGATATGTAGAGATGAATGAAATTGGCACTAGCAAACTATTTAACCTTAGGGAAGTGAGGAGTTGAGAAAGAAAAGCGCTTTCATCAACTTCGTAATAGTTCTATCTGATGAAAAATAGATTCCATTTGACTAGGTAGAGTTGACTAGAGTACAAATCGTGAAAGGTCCAAGCATCAATGCGGGTTAAGCTGGTGTCAGACAGACGAATTTGAGGGTGAGTTCGAAGGTGAGGACGGACCAGCTGCAGAAGTCGACCGATGTAGTTCTTTATCGTGGATACTTAGTTTCTGTAGAATAGTATTGACTAGGATAAAGTCGACTAGATTGAGGATTTTGGAGAGTCAGGATGTCAGTGTCGCGTGCAGGGTTCACTGCACGGAAAATATTTATTCGTCACAGTTATTAAAGATAGATTACCATTACACTAATTTTGAAGTGATCAAGCCTCTCAATGATAAAGATAACAACAAGAAGCAAGGAAGCATACAAGCTGACAAAAAGGCAAATACACAACGTGAATGTGTAAACCAGCTCTAGTGCTTCGTTACGATCAGGAGACCGAGAGTTTATTTGGTTAAGAATAATGAAACAAACGTGTATTAGAAACGGAAACAGAGTGGGAACTACCGAAAAAAAAGAAATAGTACAAAATTTGTTACTTGTTAATGATCATACTGAATTATGGTTATATACAGTTGATCTATCACATTTGATGTTCATTTCAATATATTCTAATTTTAAGATGACTGCTCAAATGCTGAGCCGGAACCTTAAGCCAACATGAAAGAGGATTTCGTTTGCGATTATTTTTAGTAGTTAACATTGCCCTAAACTAAGCATCGTGGCAGGTGCACTTGTTGTGCGCATAGCCCTTGTATGCCACAAATCTATTCTCAACAGTAGAATACACATTAAGCTTTAAATGCTCGGAGTAATCTCCGTTCACTCGAGCCGGTTAAAGACGATACTACTATGGCTGAAACTCCAACGTTTGGCCCGGGTGGTGATAAAACCCGAAATATACTAGCCTGCGGTGTAAGCTGTTATGCCAAATTTATTTGCATGTTATCTAAACTGCTCAGAGCATTACTGAACATAAACTACTGCACGTTATTTGCGAGAATCTTGCCTCTTGGCACCAACCCTTGAAAAATCAATATATGGGGGCTAGCTGCGTGTGGTGGTTGGAGTCCACGATTAATTTGTTTGTGTGCTCAAATGTCAATGTTCATTACAATTAAGCTATAAATCCTGAGGAACAATTTCATTTCTTCAGAATTTTGTTTCAGTATCAATAAGTTACACTTTTATTTTATTTTTCAGTAGTATGTGCAGGCTTGCATTGAGAAGCACTTTAAACATGTTATGCTACACATCGTTCAAGAATTTTTGTCTGCTAATACAAAGATAAATATCAGCAATCTATCCTCATTTGAATCTGTATGTAGCTCAATCTGAATACGTATTAACAGTTAAGGGCAATGCTTGGATGATATTTAGTCTTAAATAAGCGAAAAAATCATTCCATGAATTTAATAAAAACACATTATAAGCTGTACAGCAGGGCTTTTAATTTAGTGGAGTAAAAGAACAACACACTAGTCATATGTGCATCAACCACGTTTTATTTCTAACATTTATAGAAAATAGCCAAATATTCCGTCTGTCGCACTAATTGACATGATTTCACCGTCTATAATCATCAATAACGCGTCAGTTCTTATGACAGTCGATAGCTTAGCTATATCTTGCCACGTATTAAAGAAATAGGACCAGCTTTTATCTCAAGTCAGCAAATTTGATTTAAATAATTGTTTTTATCACGCGTGTCATCAACATACCGATTATTGTTTTTAGGAAAAAAACTATATTTACCTGCAATAAAAGGGGGAATATGCAGTGAAAAGTAAAAAAAGGTAGATGGTATTTTCGATTAAATTTTGAACCATCTAATAGATATTGTTTAAAAGAGAAAACAAAATCTAGCCGCAACCTGTATTCAACGACATCTGAATTATAAATTGTACTTATTGGCCGAAACATTTATGCTAATATCGTATAACATTTTGGTCAAACTTGTTAGAGCACATACTCGTTTTTTCGCACATGTCGAAATGGTTTGCGTATGAAACTGTAGCTTATATACAAATAATAAAATGTGTTTCATGTGGATGCACAAAGTAATGCATCTTAAATTAAAACAAGACCATGTGGGCAGTTATTCCTTCCTGTTTGGAGGATATTGGCATAAAATTACTATCAACAACAGTTTATTCAAAAGAATTTTGTTTGTACATTAACAAAATTTAGGACGCTTGGATCATCGTGCTAAATACTATTTGCTGTTGTCTTTTATGCAATATCTGGACGGATAATTGAAATTTTCTATACGGTGTTTTATATTGCGACTTTATCTATATAATCGACTTTATTTATATAATCAGTGAAATGCAGATGCGAAGTAAATGCGCTACCATGCGATGCATGTTTTCTTCAAATTTAGATGGATTTTCAATTCTCATTTGATCCACGCTAATCAGATTGCCGTCGTACTCTGATGATGATCCTGCCGGTAGTTTTGTTATGTTTTTCGACGACTGGTTAAATACAAAAGGATTGGTGTTTACTTCAAGCATGCAAACTTGATTTAAGTAATTGTTACCACCATCCGCGCAATCAATTATTGTTTAATCCAAATTTTTTGACAAAAGGTGAATACAACTTAGACATATGTAATACATTTTCAAACCATTTTCAAACTTTTGTTGATTGCGCGGTTGTAATATCTGGAATGGTGATGAAGTGGATGAAACCCCAGATACTGAAGCAAACGCACGCAATCTCAAGCCCCGTTTGCGCCAAATTCTGGTTGGTACTTGAGAATTCGCAACAGGACGAAACCGGTCTGATGAATTACTGTGCTGGATTACACAATGCTTATTTATACTGCCTATATATATATATATATATATATATATATATATATATATATATATATATATATATATATAGATAATGAGATAGACGTTTATCTTTGGTTCGCAATCTTAATTTAATAACGTATATTCAGTTGATCATCTACAGATTAACCTGCTTAGATAATTCTTTTATGCTATTCAATTGTACTGAAATTATCCGTACTGTTATTTTATTTTGTGCATTTTTACTTATATGGTAATAATATTTATATCAATATTTAATAAATAACGATAAGTCCTCCTAGTTGCCTATTGACTAGAGTATTTTTGATTTGCTTAAATATAAAGTACATTAGGTCTTTTTCACCTCTTTTAGTGTCTGATGACTGGTCTAATGTATCATCGGCCTGTCGATTATATAAACTTTCTCCAGGAGAGTCTGAATAAAGTAAAGAACCAAGGACTGTATGCTGTGAAATGGAATACGTTTCTTGACCCTAAAGGTGCAGCTATTTCTTCAACAACAAAAAACAAAGGCGAGCATGTTTTATGCTTTTATACTTTTATTTACGAACTAAAAAGAAGTGGCTCCAAATGAATAATATTTTCCGACGTTCTGTAAAATTTTCCATATGCGTACTTGGAACCAATGATTTATTTGCGGTGACTTTTAGATTAAAAACTTTGAGTTAGTTTTTTCAGCCAGGTACGACAAAAAGCAAATCGAAAAGAATCATTGAATCTAAAATTTTATTGCTTTGTGCGACTATTGTTGTGTGTATATTTAATTAGGTAAAATTATGGATTTCATTCATTACTGCATCCTCTTTATGAACTTGAGCATAATTGAGTTTTTTAATGTTGAAACAACTGTTTGTTCTTTACTCCGTAATTATTTTAGGCTTTATAATATTAATTTAATGTAAATAACCGGAAATTAATCAATTTTTGGAAAAATAATGCCTGATCATGATATAAATAACTAGCCTTATACATGTAGAACTAGGACGAATTACTAAATCAAGCATAAAAAGTGGAGATCATTTTCCACGTTTCTTTTGTACTTTCTAGTTTCTCATCAGTAGGAGCCAGTATTCCACCTTATACCCGCCATGTATTTTATTGATGAATGTGAGGCAATTGGACGGTACAACCTTCTATACGAATATGAAAACCTGTAATTGTAGATTTAACGTCATATAAAGTCTTTAATAATGCGATTTCGTAGCCAACTCATTAGATAAATTACAAATCGTGCCTGTAAAGGGTAACAAAACTATGGTTACCAAAACACGGTACCCATAGAATGGATTTTCACCACTATTGAAAAATAGAACTACGAATGAACAAATGTTACATCAAATCTGGTCATGATCGAAATCATTTATCACAAATATGAAATAGTTACATATTGTTTGTTGCAGAGAATCGATACATAAATGCAATTGCATGTTAGGTATTGTATACCTAGTAACAGATCAGTTCAAAGAAGACCAGAAGGATGCACCAATGTAAGCATGAACAAAAGGTTTAACCCAATGTACACATGCGGTTTGTGATTACTGGCGGCTCATCAGTAAGAGTCGGCAGAACGCCCCAAGCCCACCATATATTTGGTCAGGATTTTTTAATAAATGGGCGGTAGACACTTCTAGGCATGAGTTTTTAGCCAGCTTAACATATAGGAAGCGAAGATACTGGTAATTCATTACACAACACTAGATAATGGAAGTAATATATATATATATATATATATATATATATATATATATATATATATATATATATATATATAATATTGGCGAAGTAACGAGAGGTCAGTATTTTAATGCCTTTGCATTGTGGTGTGGTTCGGCTACAATATGCACAAACGTAATTTCCTTAGGATATGTAATAAATATAACTAAAAAAAGGATACGTGACATTTTGTTTAGTAATTTATTCAAATCGTAATTATGACACTTTTGCTGAAGTAACAGGTGCCCAGAACAGTTTTTATTTTCTGTTTTGTCATATTGATTCGATATATAAATTTGTGAAGTTGTTAATTTATTCCAGTCTCATGTATTTTAAATATATATATATATATATACCTATATATATATATATATATACTATATTGTGCAGTAGAAACTAAACATGGCATCAGTCAGCAAAGACATTTCGTCCAGTGGTTTGGTTTCGTCCTAAGTGGGAACTCTTCAGGTACTACCCAGAGTTTGCCGCGTAAGAGACTCAAAATGGGTCACAATTTCATCTGAGTCTGTGAATAGTGCGCGCATACCCGTGACGCATACCGCAATTAGAAGTTATACACTAACTTAGTTTTCTAGTTAGCTCTTCTTCAGTTTGAATCTATTTGGAATCTTTTATGTCATTGAGTTCTCACTCCCCTAATTGGCATGTTGTCAGTTGTACAATGAACGATTGGGTTTGGTTGATTTCAATTTGAGGTCTTAATAGGCTGACCAGAAACATAATTTGTTATATGAATTTAAATTGCGTGTAGTAGGCGGCAAGGGTAGCGCAGTGGATGGAGCCACAACCTCCGTAGAAATTGGTCGCTAGTTAGAATCCCGTCCGCGGTTATTCTGGATACAACTGAAAGAGCTTTAAATAGGGACGAAATCGGTCTAATGGATAAACTGCTTTTGCGACCTGATGAAATTTTTACTTTATATTGATAACATGTATATAATTAAAATCCAGCCATCACAATCCAAATTTATATATATATATATATATATATATATATATATATATATATATATATATATGCATGAGCATATCTCCAGGACGTTTATAAGACATTGTATCGCATTTGTTTACATTGTGAGCTAATAAAATAGTTCCGTCTTTCACTAAAGACCTAAAAACACATGTGTCGTGGTAAATTAAATTCCCCTCCCCGTATATTCTCTTTGCCTACGTTGTGACTTTTATTTGCGTGCATACATGTTAGTTCTTAACATGCATAGCGAAAAACTATCGTGTTTAAACAAGAAATCATATCAAAATCGTACAGATAATCGCATTAGTTATGTGGTAACACAACCGCATGCAGCAGAAAGGTAGGTTAATACATATTTAAAAAACATTATTGTTTTATTTGTTTAGTCACAATTTTATTTTACTTTTATTGTCATTTCCGTTGTTGATGTCATAACTTAATTTTTAATGCCTTTGAATTAAGCATGATTTAGTTTAGCTGCAAGTTTACTTCAACAAATCGGAATGGAGGCAAGTCTAACTCAAATAGGCGGTAATTTAGTGTATTTTGTAGATAATTTATGGTAAAATGCTAATTTAGCTTTTAATCTGTTATTTATAGTCTGTTTTAGTTCTGCTAGCTGCGGACTATAGAGTGTTGTTGTGTAATCCGAAACGGATACTTTTCGATTAAATTGAATCTATAAAAATAGATTCGTGCGATACTCGGTATTACATAATTTCATGATCCCTTTTCTGACTAAAAATGATTAGTCACATTTCTCCGTTACATTGAAGAAATTCGGGCAGCCCTTTCCGGGTTCCTTCTTTGATCCATTTCGCATTACATAATATTAAGATAAATTATTAAAACAATTGTGAATTTTTATTTAAATCACTTAATTTATACTTGTGACTGTGTGATCTCAAAATAAGTACGGGCATTTCAATATATAGGCTCGATTCGCATGTGTTTGTGTCTATAACAGTCAAGTATTCAGTTAAATATAATTTTATACCTGTGCACATCCTCCTAAGTATAAATAGATTGACAGAATGTAAATTTACCTTGTGGTTTTAATTTAAAATAAAATAAAAAACAATGAAATATAACATAAAAGCCGTTTCAAGAAAACTCCCTACCCTGGGTAGTAAAATTCCTTGCCAAAAACAAAAAAATATACTCCTAGGTAAATCTGGAGTTTATGAAACCCTAGACAAAGTTTGCAAACTAATGTATGTAGGTTAATTGCCTCCAATCAAGGTAAGAAGAGGAGAACACAGAACTGCATATGGATATGGATATTTTTAAAATCTGATCTTGTGCATCATTTTGTGGAGACTGGCAAAATTAACTGGCATGTAGGTATTACAGAATGACGAAATTTATTAGGATATCTGTTGAAATTAAGTCATGCGATAATATTATAAATGAACGAGCGATAGAAATATCGCTACGTTCTATTTGGAACACAGCATCAACTAATGGTAGGAAATGACGATTTCACAAATCAGAATCAAAAACCAGCTTCAGAAAACGATTAAGAGTTCTTCATTACGAATAGCTCACATATGGCTTTATAAATTTTATACTTATTAGTGAATTATTTGCAATACCATCCTTCATAATTTCATACTTTCTATTGTCATCTTATTGTATCTATTAACTCAAGCTTCTTAAGATATATTAGTGGAATTTTATCCTAATACTCACGTCTCCTTGAAACGATTATTCCTTCCTTCTTTAATTGCATTAATTCTGCTGTCTGAGCATAATTTATTTTAGCTTCATATCTTAATTAAAATTTATATTTTGCGAACGTTTTATCACTTACCATAGCACAGTTTCATTACAAATATATTTGAATTATTTTGCTTGCCTCTCTAAACAACGAGATCACATTTAATTACATAATTTAACATTGTAAGAACAAAACAATTGGTCTGATGCGTGCAAACCGTGAATTCGCATTATGTCACTGTTGTTTCTCCTTGATGGATGTAAATGTGCATTTCATTATACTTAACTAAATATTTAGCAATTAAAAATACACACACGATAATACGCGTCGCACGTCAATCGAGTGAAGCTTTGGTGGCTTTTATGAGATCATCGAGTCATAAATCAGAACGAAGCGATATGAATAAAATATTGTACCTGCTTTATTAGGTATTCTTTATTTTGTGTGCTGAACTGTGGATTAAATAACGAACCCGGAAATGAATTCAGAAAGCTCTCAATGAAACGGAGAACTGACTGCACTCACATATTAGTCAGAAAAAGTTAATAGAGTAACTATGCGTTGCCACGAGTCTAAAACAAGCTCTGACTGATAAAATCGCTCATTTTTATTAGATTTGTATATTTATTAGTCATAGAGTCGTCGAAATAGTTTAGACGTTCGGTAAATGAAGCTTAGTGTTCGGTGCATGTGAGCTTAACTAAAATTTGATTTCTGTATGTAAGTGAACCTGCTGCTCATCAATCAGCTACTTCAATCCGAGTATACCAAAATTGCCTGGTCGAACATAACACGCCGACAAAGCTTAAATTTCTGTTAGATTTAAAATGCTGAAAGCTGATATTTTAGTGGAGTTGATACTCAGTTGTTCATTTGAAAGAAACGTGGCATGGTTTTCTTAAATTATACCAGATTACAATGTATTATTTCGTATAAAATTATTACCTGCACTTCGTGCCTATTGGCCTCGTTATGAATACGCAACTTAGTGTTTCGTTTTACTTTTATGCATGCTTCTATATAAGTTGGTTCAGAATGTGTGCCCATGCAATAAATTAAAGTATATTTCAAATAGAAGTACAACTGCAAATGACCGTAAGTGGAATCAGCACAATCTAATATTTTAAACCTCCACATTTTAATGAAACAGTTTTAGTTAATAAGGTATTGCCCGTTTAATTTGAATTCAGATTTATATTTAAAAAATATATATAACGTACTCTAAGCAGGTAAACCTGGGATTAAATAAGGCTATTGTTTCTTATTTCGGCTAAAATAGCTATACGACACGTTGTTTGCCCTATATTTGTTTGATGTAGACAACGCGAATACGACAGTAGACATACCGCTGCGTAGTAATAACTCGCTACAACTAAAGATCAATGACACGGCTAATGTGATTTGTCTGTTAGCTGGCCCAACCGGTCTCGATTGTCGTCTGTATGCACGTTACATATTAGCTGTATGCCCAGACTACACGTTGGTTTCAGTAGATCGATTATGCACAGAGAATGCTGACGCATTAGATGATGCAAAAGAAACTGCGCGTCAGCCCCACTACAACAGACATAACAGAAAACAAGCTGTTGAATCAGGTGACGTTCTGCCTGTGGTAAGTTTGGAGATGACTCGATTTAATTCCGAGGAAAGACAAATACCATTAACTTGCTGATTTATTAATTCACTGGGCAACGGATATGTGAGGAGTCAGTAAATCTGTTATGCTATTTATGATGATTACTTTCAGATTATTTATATTGACTTAAAATTTGCATTTCGCTTTTATTTACATTTAAAGGGCTTCCCTCACGCAATAATCAAGGAATCAGTCCAAGCAAAGCCAATAACATTCATAGTAAAACTCCAATTAGAGAAGATAAATAGAAATTTTATCAGATTAAACAAACGTTTCTTTATAATTTTCTCCATAGGTATCCACAAATGCACACGGGTATTCTTTGAAATGCAGAACAAACAGATAATGAAAACAGTTAAATACTGTTTGTTGCGAAGAGCTAATATATATGCAAGTATGTATTAGGTGTTGCGAACCTAGTAACAAATTCCACACTCTTCGACAAAATATATAGTGGTTAAAGGGCGTAATACCGGCTCCTACTGATGAGTCGCCAGTAAGCACGGAACGAATGTGCATGAGACTATACTTTCCGTTCATGCTGCCTTTGGTTTATCCTTCTGGTCACAACTGAACTAATTTGTTACTAGGTTTGCAACACCTAATACATACTTGCAGATAATGAAAACGGCATTTATTGTGAAAAAGGTTATATGCATCAACTCTAGTTCTAGCTCAATGATTAAATATGCTTTTACGGATTCTACAATAACGGCTGAAATTTGTATATCCACAGCACTTCAAAAATTTCTAACTAATTTCTTTTATAGCAGTTGTTAAGCCGATTAAAAGTAACGTCGGTAAAACATATGTGCGAGGATTTAATAATGTGTTTCAAAATTCCAGACATGTGTTCAAAATTTGATTTGGCACATTCTTTAAAATTAAAATTTTCTTTAACTCTGATTATTAACCGTTTAGTATATCGGCTTACGTAAGTTAAACACCAGTTAGGCATTTATATTGATAAATAATGTTTAATGTAGACATCAACGGCTATTTTTCCTTAATTGCTGGTAAAAAACATGCTATCTTTTATAGCACGCACACAAAACTAATACTTTTGTATAATTGACAAAAATTTCTGGTGTTTATGTTTTTTACTACTATCATGACGCGCCTTTGCATCAGTTGTGTTTAATCTAATGTAAAAACTGAAGAATAGAATTTTAAATAATTTTCTATGTGAAATGCATAAAACTTGATCAATCCAATGATTTAGGCGGTTGTATCCCGCTGCTCTGATTGGGAAGATATCCTCAGGATAGTCTGATATAAGGTCCAACATTTTTATGATTTACAACCAGGAGAAGGAGAACTTGCCAATATTGTTGCTCATTAATAATGACGCACTTGGTATCTCCAATATCTAGTTGGTGTCCGATCTCATTTCTTAGGGAATGTTAACATAATTATGTTTTAGACCAAACCGGCTCAGTCAGTGTTATGCATATATTCTTAATTTGGGCAAATATATCTCTATATATATCAAATTTAATTCTAAGGATTTATTTTGTTTTCTTTCGTTCTTAATACAGGCAGTAGCTAGAGAAAAACTCATTTCGTATATGAACAAATTTGCTGATTCCCCAGGCTTCATTATCGAAGGCTATCCGAGAACGCTACAACAATATGAAGACTTGAAGAAATTGGTATGTGTGGAGTAATACGCAAATTATTATTGGTTTTATTATCTACATTATTTATAATTCTGCCAAGTTCTCACAAATCTTTACCTACCGACAGAGATAATGTTATCCAATATTATTTAACTGGTCGCATAATCTAGCATAATTACAGTCTGTCGCGCGTACTGACACGTTTCAACGTCATGTGCTCATCGTCAAAGCAATAATGCAACCTGGATAAATGATACGCATACAAAAAAACACGGGAGTAATTAGGATTTACATTGATAAACATAAATATGGAAGTAAATTATCTATACACGAATTCTCCTTTCGACACCATGTCAGCTGGTGGTGCAACTATCTATGGTGTTGAATCAAGGAGCACGGCTTTTGAAAAAGACGACCGGTGTGTAAAACGAAATATCAATTAATAAATATCAAAAAGAATTTTGGGTGTTCGTGATAATTCTTTCATCGGAAACGAAAGCGTCTAGTAATAATGGACTAATATCAACCGGCGCAAAAAGTTTAAAAAACTGAAAACGCTTTCTCGTCATCTATCAAGGAAAAGTTAACCCGACAATAGGCCACTACACTCGTATTAAATCATGGAAAACGTAATACGAAAAAGTATTAAATGTATCAAATCAGAGGTATTTGTTGCACTATCACCCGAAATTCAAAGCATATACGATCCGCAAATGTATAACTTAAGTGCGATTATAAAAAGAGCAATAAGAAAAATACACCTACATTGAAATAATTAGATACAGATCGAAGAATAATCAAGTTCTACGTAGTTCATAACCGATATATGATGGATTCCTTAAGCGGCCCTCAGAACTTAATGTGTTGTCTTTCATATAAATATGACACTATTATTGTCTAAGTAGGAGCACATAAAAAATCCAAGTGATTCTATGATACTGAGGAGAAAGTTTAGTCCATCGAATATGCTTATCTTATAGTTATGTCTCATAAACACTCAGAAATAGCTCTTTTGCAATAGTCGCCACTCATGGCTGGTACGGGATGCAAATAGGGCCGGAGAGTGAAACTAGCATGCCGATAATAGAAAGCTCGATTAAGCACAGTCCCACTATGATGAGTCTGAATAGCCCTCCTATCAGGTACCAAAAAAGGCACACGATATCTGAACGAAGGAAGCGCCAAGTTCTCTCAGTTCTAACCAATTTGAAGATTTTGTACACTTCTTATAATAAATTACTAGATTTGAAACTGTGTACATTCAGCTGATTTTTAATGTATGAAAAGTTAAGTATTTACGGTCATGAGGATATTCAAAACCAAAAATAGTACCAGCGATATATTGAGGGCTAATTCTCGCTCCTTTCATTCGTTTAGGATTCCTTCTGTAATTAAAGCATAAAGTCACAATAATTTGAATTATTATTTAACTATTTTTAGTTTAAAATGCGTTGTCTTTTTCTTAAAATGTTCTAGCCACAATAAAAACGAATACTTATATAATCATTATCATCATTAATAACAACACCGTTCAAAAAAGGCGTTTAAATGTTCGATTAAATTATTTACCTGATCTCTATAAATGTAACCAAAGACAAGAGTTGCAGCCTGAATAAGAAAGACGACGACTAACAATCCAAAGTATGTTCCAAGTGCGCACTGTGATTCATGATAAGCTCCGCAACAGCCTAGCAAGGCGACAACCAGCGTAATGCCACCAACGCACATAAGAATATAAAGTGCAATCTCAGCAACGGCTTCGTGGCCCGTACCGCTGATAAAATCTCTAGCGTAAGGCTCCAGGTAGAGGAAGACAGCAAAGCCAAGAGTGGCTAGTCCAACCAACTGCAATGAACCCATTTTAATTCACAAAAACAAAAAAAGGAAAACAAATTAATTCAGGCACACCACTTTCCCGCTCTTTTAATATTATTGACAGATTATGCAAATGTACAAAAACAAATTATTCCATCAAATTCATCAATCATCGTGAACGCATCTTCAAATTAATGCAGTGGACAACATAATAAATCTAAAGAAAACACAATAACCGAAGTTATAATTTGAGATTGGAGGTCTGATCAGCTAAGGTAGACTTAAATTATTTTATATAGGCAAAGCTAGTTGGTTTTGAGCCTGGTGTTTGTTCAAATAACAATTCAAATACTGAATCCAACTCAATACCACGATTTTATGAAATGCGAACTCCATAAGTCTGGAATATCAATAATGCTTCCATTATTATCTGACGAATTTCTGTTTATGTTAGATTAGGCACACGTTTTTCAATATCACTCCGAACCAAATCGCCTTTTCTTGTTTCATTAATATTATATAGTCTTTTTCAAGGTGGCTGGCTAGAATGATAGAAATCGCATTCCTGTAAGTAAACTGAACTAATCCAATACACCAGATACACACCTGACTCATGCACACAACATCACTTTATCTTATTTTAACTGATCAATTATGAAATACGCCAATCGTGCGCAATTTCTTTGTTTAATCCATAGTTCAGACTTGCGCAAACTACGGATTTCATCTCCTGGAAAACGTAATTGTTTAAAAGTTTTGCATAATGCTCCGCATTTTAACGCTACAAGTTCATTTAGATTTTTAAATGATTCTATTGCTATGCGAGATAAATATAGTAATGTCAAACAACATGAAAAACGTTTCTTTCTCATTTTCTCGCAAAGTATCTACGAATGAGCACTTTTATATATTTTCGACAGGCAAAACAGACAGAAAAGTTAAACGGGGAGAGTGCAAAATAAAAGATCTTTAAATCATTCAATTGCATCACACCATATTTAATCTCAAAGCCCGAACAGGGTGTTTCTGTTTGCATAAATCAAACTGCAATTTTTTTATCCCATGCACCTCCTACACTGATAACTCATTTATATTTTAGCATTTGGTGTGAATCTGAAAAAAACAATACATGATCAACATATGTGTACGGTTGCAATAATATGTTGTGGGATTAGAAACGTATATTCACCATTTGATACAACACGTGCGATATAATTCAAGTTTTTTCACTCATATGATTAACCATCTTGCTTATCAGCCTACGTAAGTAGATCAACATCTTACGTATTTTCATTGATAATGCAATTTATAGTAGGCATAAACGACCACTTTTCATTAAATGACGGTAAAGGCAAATGCACTACCTTATTTAACATGTGCAGTTTATCTGCATATATGTACGAATTATAGTCGCTTCTATCTTATTCACCATCAGGAAATCAGGTACCCCGTACATGAACTGTTTATGTAGATTCGCTTTGCTGGTCCTTCTCTCGTCTGTTTCTTTTGAATTAATATTTGAATAATTAAATCAACCAAATGACCAGGGTAGTCGTTAGACATTGGATCACTTTTAGCCTATCATATTCAAAATTTATATCTGTAATAACCGGTATGATCATTTTTAAAAACAGCCGCAAACTACAACTTGTTTATATTGAAATGAAACGAATCTGCTATAATGCGAATACTGTGCTAGGGGCCTGCCAAAGAATGAACATTGACGCATGCATTCAGTGCTTATTCGCTCTTCGTCAATTCGAGACGGAACTACGACCTCGGCGCAGATCTGGCTCTTTATGTATGCACACCCTCCAGGTCCCATTTGCGAAAAAGAAATAGAGATATTTATAGCAGAGTAAAATAGTAGCATTTAAGGGCTGATTCCCCATTGCCGAAAAATGATGAATTATATTATTATTGAAATGTGGACCGTGAAACATCAAGTCACCCAGTCCTAGATCCCAAACCAACTCACTTGTTTAAAAAGAATAAATTTAAGCGATGCTGATGTAATGCATAATTACCTGTTCTACGTTTTTAATAATGTGTTTGTTCCCAATTCACCTTTAAAATTCAAAATTTTCCATTGCCAATTTCGTCAAACAAAATAAAGACAAACTAATAGAGCCTTATTATCTTTTCTTGGTTTTTAAGGATTTGTGCTGAAAAAAGTACCCAAAAGTTGTTACTAAGATTTGGCATTGCACATATAAAACATGGATTAGGCAACCTTTAACTTTGAACGCAATGCCCCATACATAAAGTCGAATATATTAGATCTTTATGACCAAAGCCATAACTGGAGACTGGACCTTATAGTTGGTGTGATGGTCTGTGTGCTTCAATTACTCGTTGGTAATACTAATGGAGCTAAAGGTCTGTTATAGTTTCTTATGCCAGGCAAGCCAATAAAGACAGGCCAGACTAAGTATTACTTCCAATTAGGAATGAGCAACCTAGTACTTCATTACAACAGCAATACTGGTGTAAGGTTTTGCATTATGAGTTGTAGTTTTATTAGCAATAGAGCTGCTATTGGTAGTGTAGCAGTAACAACAAAAGCGGCAGTAGTAGTATTAGCAGTAGAAGTAGCAGTAGTACTGGTAGTAGCAATAGCAGTAGTAGTAGTTGTATCAGTTAAGGTAAAAGTAGTTTTGGTAGTAGCTATAGCAGAAGTAATATTAGTAGCAGTAGCAACAGTAGTAGTAATAGTAGTAGATTTAGGAGCAACAGCAATAGTAGTAGTAGCAATAGCAGAAGTAGTAGTATCATTATCAGTAGTATTGGTAGTATCAAAAGTAGCATCAATAAAAGTTGTAGTAGTGGCAGCAGTAGTAGTTTTAGAATTAATGAGAATAGTAGTAGTAATTAACCAAAATTTTATACATGTTTACATTCTGAAGCATAATCTTTGCATTTTATTATCTATCGTAATAATTTTGATATAATAACTCGAAAAATAAATAAGTGAAGTACCTTATTATAAGAAATATTAAACTAAAACAAAGGGACCACAAGAGGATTGACTACATTGCACTAAATTATCGATAACAACCTTAGTTAAGGAAGCTAGCACACAAATGCAATAGTCGATAACAAAAATGCATTCACAATATGTCAAACGATATACACACTAAAATGGACCATACTACGTGAATATTTTTGGCACATGTAAGCACCCAGATTGAACGAGGACACAGATTCACAAAACGCACAAACACACATGATGCAGAAAACCCGATTGACTGGGCTAATTTGGTCGCTCTACTTTTGAATGAACATACCCAATAAAGCAAGGTTACAGGAAATAAAAATGTGCCTGCTTTTCGCGCATATAAACACTAGAAATGAACAATAAACACAAACAAACAAGTAAACAAATGTGGCCGATAAAAACACGACCATACAACCAATCAAACACTAGCTTAATATAATAATCTTGATCTTCATAAGTGTACAATTGTTACTGGTAAACATACATTTAAAAAAAAATTACTATTGACCGTCATGATACCGTTCCACAAATACCAACGATTATTGGCGCAGAGAACAAATACAAGAAATGCAAATTCTATTGGCATTAGTCGAGACTCTAGTATAACTTTCGTCATAAATTAAACACAAGCACACACAGACGATCGTAATAAATCTAGTGTTTTCTGGTAGAAACACCAAAGCCCAATGTGAAATAATCAAAAATAAGGTCAAATTCAATATGCTTCCATACTCGAAAAACTAAACGTGGGATTAGAATCGAAAATAAATTTAACCAACTTTCTGAAAATTATCAAAATGAATTATTTCTGAATCTTCAATAAAGCAGAGTTAAGGCAAGATATCAAACAGAATGCTTCAGAACTTAATAGGAAGCATCGTGGACAAATAAGTGTTTTTTTACGTAAACTACCAATTCACAAACAACTATATAATTATTTATTTAAACCACGCAAGTGGACTTGAAAATTTTGTGTAAATAAAAAACTTGTAAAAGTGGACTTCTCATAATATAATATTAGACTTATATGTCAATAACCATAGAAATTTTCGGCTCAACGACCAGAATACACCATCTAGTCAGCTCGGGAATGGTAGCAGGAACCTTGCCGGATCTATTGGAACAGAGCCATCATCCCGCTTCATGAGAAGCCTCGAGTTTGGTCTAACTACGCAGTAACACAGTATAAAATGGTTAGTGATGGAATGAGAGAAAACGTGCAGGACGCGAGTGGCAGATTTCGGTTGCTAAAGGTACCTTTGGTCACGAACATCTGGGAAGACATTGATCGTCAAACTTGGTTGGCAAATGATCTGAGAAGAAAAACTTTAAATACAAATTATCTTTACTAGGAATGGGCGACCTTGTGTTTTTTTGCAGCCTTCATAAATCTTAGCAATACTAAATAAAATGAATCCATACTGCATCAGTTCTTGTGTAGAATAAAAAACATTACCTTATCTCCTGAATCATTCAGGGTGCTGCAGACACCTTCATTTCCAATTACACCTTTGTTCTTTCTCGTTTCTCTTTTCAATCAAATGCGCTCTTATAGATTCTCTGAATGTGGTAGAAGCTGGTCATATCATTAAGCCCCATTACGGATTGCCAAATATAGAAAAAAACTCTAATTAAACCAACATGCATTAAACCTACGCTAGCTTTTGTTCTAACTTATTCGCGCAATAGGTCCGAGGGAATTAAAAGTTAGCGAAGCAACAAAATATTGAAACAATAATCTGATAATTTCTAAGGTGTGTCCCATTGATAGGGGAGCTGAACAGTTCAAAAATAAATTTAACGGGGTAACCGCATCAGTCTCGATAACGTGTATGCCCGTTTCACCAATTTGAAGAGCCAATCTTGAATAACAATTAAAGTTGCATATCCGCAATGCCACCTTACCTCTCTAACATCACAAAACTGCAGACCACTATGATTTGCTTTCGACCATCTTTAAGGATGGCAGCAACATCGTGTATGGCGTAGATGAACCTTTTCGTACTATATGGTACAAGGAGACCGCGCTGGTTGCTAGCGTTACTTACTTACTTTACTTTACTGCGGCTGACTCCTTTTGGAGGATAAGCCGGCTCCACATTTCTTGGTTTCTTGGGAATTTGGTACAAGTGGTGTCCCCTCACCACTCAGCTTTTTGATCGAGGACGCACCTCTAGCCTTTGCACATCCAAGCGCAGTCTGCAAGGCAGCAGTAAGTTGCATGGTTGCCGGTGGCTGTTGAGAGCTCATTCGCCATTCGGAAGTACGGGGTACTGTCCAGGACTCCATGTAATCCTGTGGTTGTTGAGTCGATCATCAATGATATCTTTATCATAGGTTATTGAAATTCGTGCGATAACCTTCGTGATATAAATTTGACTCCAGTCGTATCTAGGTGATTTGTTTCGATTAGCGTACGCCATCAAAGCGCTACGAGTAAATCACACGATAGAGAGGAACAAGTCTGATTCTGGTCAGTACGAAGTTTTATAGATAGTATTTTTACATCTTGTACAGTGACATGTATTTTGCCGTCCTACAATAGCTATCTTTCTAGACTTCAAGGATGCATTTAACTTTTAGTTGTAAATTAATATGCATAAAAAATATGTAGAGATTATAAGTGCACTCTAAACAACGTTTCGATCCTGTATAGGATCAATATTGATTTAAAGGATAACATATCAACTAGCAGTGGGGCCCGTTAAGGCTGTCCACTTACCACATTTTTGTTTAACAGTGTAATACATGCTACTAAAAAGAATACTTCAATACATTCAGGATACAGCTGGCGAAGTTCCCCCAGGCGGTAAATCAGTCACATGTGATTCATTGGGTCGCAATGTTCTGTTCGATATTCTGTCGGAAAGTGGTGTTCTAACTAAATTTGTAAATATTACACGCGTTAAGATCTACAATGAATTAATGAACAACTTTACAACCAGCAGTGGTCTTCGTCAAGACTGTCAGCTTTTCTCATTTTTGTTTGATTTTGTAATAGATGTTATCATAAACAACACTCTTCCATACGTTTAGGATACAGGTATGGCAAGTCAACATGTACTGGCCAATATTTGCCACGGACAGGGCTCGAACCTGGGCACGTCTGATACGGAATCTGGTGCTCTAACCACTGAGCCACCCTTCCGCACACTACACACTATACACAATATTCCGTTATATACTTGCTAATGTAACTTGGTTAGTCTATTTTTCCTTTAGGTGGAGCTCAAATGACACCCATTTAGCACCAAAGTTCCAATTAACCATTCCAAATCTGTTATTACTGAACAGACACCACATTACATGGGGAAGTGGTATTGAAACGAACATTGGTTGCGCGGGCGGTGATAACAATTATTATAATCAAGGTTGCGATCTTGATATAAGCACCTTGCCCATTAATTACTTGCATGTGTCAGTATAAACTAAGAATTGTATAGTGTAGAAAAGGCAATTCATCCAGTAGACCGGTATCGTCATTTTTGGTAACTCATTATGCACTGGCCAAAATTTGCCGCGGACAGGGCTCGAACCTGGGCACGTCTGCTTCGGAATCAGGAAAGGAAAAATAGACTAACCAAGTTACATTTGTTAGTATATAACTGAAAATTGTGTAGTGTAGTGTGCAGCAGGGTGGCCCAGTTGTTAGAGCACTATATACCGAAGCAGATGTGCCCAGGTTCGAAACCCTGTTCGCGGCAAATTCTGGCCAGTACATGATGAGTTCCCAATAAGGACTAAACTGATCCACTGGATGAATTGCCTTTCTACACTATACAATTCTTAGTTTATACTGTCATATGTAAATAATTAATGGGTCAGGTGCATATATTAAGCTTCTTATTTCATTGACTTTGATCAATTAACAGAAATTTATTTTTTGGGTTTTGCTCTCTATTGATACCACTCTGGTAAAACATCATTTCAAATGTTAACAATAAAATAATTAGACCGACGGGCACAAAGAATAAATTAGAATCTATTGATTGCAGTTCTATTTACATTGGTGTATATGATTATTAATTAGAATTAACTGTATCATTTTCAGTTAAATATGAATGCACACATGCACATATGTGACGTGCGCCTATTTAATGATATTAAATAAGCCAGTCCTAAGCATAACTTGAGTAGTCTGATTAAAATTTCGTACGTAATGATTTATCGATTTTCTAATTTTATCATTTACTTTGACATGCCATTATGGAGAGAGTATCTGCCTTATTGCCCTCCTCCCCACAATATAATGTGAGGGCGACATCAATTACGTCATTTCACAAATAGTCTATCCCACGTAAATGGTAAATTCATATGCAACCACTCTAGTTTCACTTAATTGGCCGAATATAGTAGTTTTGAACATAACAACACACGCGGGAGACGCATCTACGTAGTTAAAGGTCAGTCATGAGTATCAATGACATGATTAGCGGAAACAACGCACTTGCAACATTAGTTTGTTTTGAAAACTTGTGATGAGCTATGGACAGACACAGGCTAACGTCAAAACCAGCCAAAATATCTCCAACGAACAAAAAACTAGAACTTCACTCGTGTTATTAAAAACACAGATCAGGTAATTTTGAAAAGACCAGTTTCGCAATTTTTCATTCTTTTAAACAAAGAACACAATGTTAGACTGCCAAATATCGAAAATTGTTCAAGTAAACTAACATTCATTAAACATAGGCTAGGTTTTAACGGCCGTGCTTTTAATGTGTGAACATCGAAACAAGCCTTAAAACAAGCTATTGGACTTTCGTTGAATAAATTAAAAATCATAATACAGGATCATTGCCCTTATCTACGCGTTATTCGCTTCGAACACACAGTTCCAAGCATTTTTCCCAAGCCGGACGAGGAAGCGATATCGTTCTTACGTTACGAGCTGAAACTTATTTAACTGAATAGATTCCTGCAAAAAGCCGACTTTGTGTGGCATGCTTAAAGATTTCTATTATAATCAATGCCAGAAACCTCAATAAAAGTTGTCTATATGAACATAACCCCACGAATCGCAGTACAGACGACAGCAAGGACGATTTATACAAAATAGAGCAAGAAGTTTAGGTAGTCGTTGTTATAAGTGATTTAAATGCAATGCATAGCTTCATCTAGGTATCAGATACACTTTAAGTACACTGCGCAACGATAATGACGAACGACTGTTGGAAATCTGTGCGTAGCATCGATTATACTTGAGGACCACATATTTCAGACATAGTGTAAAGCTTTGCGCCACATGGCGTCCTACAGTCCCAGACTCAAATAGATCATTTAGCAAATAGTTAAAGACAGCGTGGTTGCATCCAGAACTGCCTTTCGTTTTAAAACACATGTCGATTCAGACCATGCTCTTATCCGTTGTAGATTAGCACCAAAATTTCCCGGAAATCTAAATAAGAATAAAACTCGAACAACCGTCTTTCAAACAACAATATGAAAATATTAGAAAACTAAAGTTAACTGGTCTTGATGGTGAAAACTCTAATTGACATTTGATGAAGATCAAATCTACTGTGTACAATGCAGGTACTATTTTATAAATAGTTATTGGGACTCCGAAAAATCTATGGAGAATCTCGAAACTAGACACCAAATTCCTACTCGCATGGCTTAAAAAAATAATCGTAGAGCTATAATATGCCAACCTAATAGTCCATCTTGAATCAATCTCTACAAGGAAAGTTGAACAAATGGAAGAAACATTCGCATCATTTAGCAGCCTATGTTTATTCCAAATTATTCGTATAATATATCCGAGAAAAGTAAATATTAGTGACAAAATAATTGATAGCAACAATAATCTGTTAAGAGATATAATGTATCGTCTTGATAGGTGGGCTGAACACTACAAAGAACAATTTTCTTGTTCAACTGCATCAGTCCTAATCCTCGAAATTATGCATTCATTATTAGTGTGGAACAATAATCTCGAACATAAATAAGAGTTAGAAATAAGGCACGTAATCCTATCTCTTAAACGTGGCACGACTACAGGCACTGATGCTCTGCTTTCGAGCTTATTTAATGATGGTAGCGACGTAATTTCTGGAAAACACACAGAAATTAGGCAAACAACCTCGACACAACACTATTATGGCCAAATCAGTTTTAAGACAGGAAAACATCGGCAAAAAATCTTCGTTGCAATTTCCACTGTATCACGCTTTAAACACAACTGAACCTCGCAGCTAACTCTGCCTAAATAAGAAAATAAAGTTACGAAGATGATTCTACTAGAAGTATGTAGCAAGATCGCCAACAAACTCGATTCAATACCATATCTCGCAGGATTTTGAACCAAGAATTATGATGCGCACGTGGATCTCATCATGGAAGACGAAAAGGTACCATCTAACCCAAGTTAGATGTAGTTGATTTTAACGGTTTCTATCGTGTAAAAATCTGTCCATCCTGTTTTTTACGCCAATCTGGCGCTGGCTGATAGAATAATGATCTACTGGGCAATCTAATTTAGGGAATACGCAAAACGTGACCGAGCCAACGCAGCTGATGCAGCCTTATTTGATTTTTTAACGAGGAGCACCTGTTCATCGATCGAAAAATGCGTCTACGAATGTAAACGTTTGTTATTCTTTGTGCTATGCTTCTCAGACGACGGTGGTCGAATGTCTGTAAGCGTCTAAAATCATCAATAATAAGACGTAAAATCTCACTACCGTATAATAAAACTGGGCGCACAGATGCACTGAAGACACGAACTATAAGGCAGAATTAAATACTCGCGTTTCTCAAAAAATGGCGAAAGTTGAAGAAAGCTACTCTAGCTTTCGCGATTCTCATGCTCACCTCGTCAGAAATATTAACTGAGTTACCCATAGAGCTGGCAAGGTATGTAAACCTGTCAACAGCGTCTATATCTACACTGCGCAACTGCAGAGTTGGGGCGAGTGGTGTGTGATCTTTTAAAGTATCATATATTTAGAAGATGCGAATTTCAAACTGAAAGTTGGAACGATTGCTAATATATTCAAGGTTACTTGAAAAGAATCTTTAATGTCAATTAATAAAACGATATCATCTGCATAGACAAGATCGAATACCGCTCGGGAGAACTTCCACACCAACATCTTAAACGTATGAAAGAGTTTTGTTTAAATCTATTACAAAATTAAACAAAAATGGGAAAGGTGGACAGCTTTGACAAAGTCCACCACAGGTAGTGAAGTTGTGTGTTAATTCATTGTGGATCCTAACGCGTATAATATTTACGAATTTGGTCAGAACACACATTTTTGACAAAATATCGGTCAGTACAATGCGATCCACTGAGTCACATGCATAATTGAAGTCTAGAAAGACGCTATTGTGCGATAGCAATATACATTTCGCTGTTCAATATCTTGACTGAAGGTAAAAAACTATCTATACAACCTCATCCTGACCGGAATTCGGCTTTTTCTTTTCTAGTATGTGATTCACGAGAAACGTTGAGATGGCGTAAGGTAAAACTGGAGCAAAGCTTATAACACGATGGTTATCATGCGAAGTACGATTGCCTTTTTTGAAGATATGACCAAAAGAAAATTCTAAATTTCGCCATCAAAACCATTTTCCTCTGACTTAAGAATATTTTCATATTTTTATCGGGAAATATGATTGTTCGAATTTGCTTACATCTACTTGAGATTTATTATTCTCAATTTTTCCGGAAAATTTGAGAGCAGATCTCCAACGGATAAGTGCATGGTCCGAGTCAACATAGGGGTTTCAAGAGGAACGAAAATCCTGCATGCAACGAAGTCACCTATATATAGTTGCTACAAGAACTATTTGAGTCCACCGCTGTCCGGGGGCTTCAGGACGCCAAATGATGCAACGCCTTACACATCGTCTGAAAATATTGCTACCTAAGTATAATCTATGTTCCGCGCAGCTATCCAACAGTCGATCACCATTATCGTTGCGCATTGAACTTAAAATATCTTCCACCTAAATGGAATTCTGCATCACTTAAATGCCCAACTCGATCATTCCTGTCACCCATAAACTTGACTATATTTGAAATTCTTGCTTTACTCAATAAAGAGCTTAGGTCGGAGTAAAAGGCGCATTTGCTGTCGTCTGTGCTGCAATCGGCGGCTCATGTTTAGATGCAACAAAAAGACAACTTTGAATAAGGCCTCTAGCATTGATTTCATTAGATTTATTTAAACGTGCCGCGCAAAGACGGCTGTGTTAAGGGATATACTCAACTAAACAAGCCGAAGCTCGTGAGCTAAGGAAAATACCGACGTCCCATTTGCCAGATTGATAAAACTCGTGGAACCAGAGGTACGACGTCAATAACGCGTAGATAAAGATGGTGTACCCAGTTCTGTAATGATCGTAGGATCCTGTATTCTAGTTTTATATCTGCAACATATCGACTTCAAATTTATCCAATGCACGTGCAAGAGCATCTCGTTGTCCAGTTTGTTTCAATGCTTGCAAATTAAACGCGCTGATGTTAAAACCTAACCTAGGCTCAACGAATGACAATTTACTGAAACTGGTTTCTATATCTTACAATCCGATATTGGGCTCAGGGATATCATCAACATCCACCTTATTATTAGCATCTAAATGACCGTGATTATGAGATTAATAAGAGAAAAAGGGCAGAATCGGAAATGAAAGCGTCGGTAGTAGCCTGATTTCACTTATCCACCATGCCCGATTCAACATATAAGGCGATCCATTTTCATCGAACGCGACAGCTGATGCAATATGGACTCATTATAGAACGTATTGTCCATGGTTATATTTGCGCTGTAAAATAACACTAGGTCTACCATTCCTAGTACGGATTGTTTATATTCAGAGTTTACCTTCTCTTATATGGTCTCCCAACCAAAGCTGATGAGCAATATCTGCCAAGACGCCTTTAGCGGACGAAACCTTCCGTTCGCGCCTGGCACACTTGTCTTCATTTATCACTAAGTGCGACAGTGTAGTTAGACCAAACTTGAGGCTTTACACGAAACCGGATGATGGCTGTGTTCCATTAGATCTTGCAAGGTTCATGTTACCATTCTCAGGCCGGAAATTTCTATGACTGACTCATCTCATTCTATGCACTGTTCTATAGATTCTATATGTATCGTTATTTATACATCTACTTATTTTTCAAGTCATAGTACTCTTTTTCTAGATTTATCATGTTGTCAGTAACTACTCGCAAACTTTTCTATTAAATAGTATCTTTTAGTTGATAAAGTTGAGAGTTCTAAATCAATATACGATACAAAGTTGCTGTCTGAATGAAAGAAATAGTCAGTAGTATAATTTTATTTGTAAGTTGAACCATCTGTCATTATTACGCCTTTTTACAATGAACAACCCCTAACATCGTTTTTTGAATAATAAAGAATTGAAACGGAAACAAAATATTGTCAACTATCTTTGGCGATCTTTTTTATCATAGTTAATACTGATATCTATTATTTCTTGTGTATGCTAATTGTTTCAGAAAATTTAATATTGAATTTATTGTACAACACAATTTTGTTTTCTTGCTACTGATACCTGTAAACAGGCGTCACAACCTTTATATAATTCTGACATTATAATTATAGAGATACCAATTATCTCAAGTTAAACCAAAACTGATATTTTACGCCTCTGCCTGACAGCAACGGCAATAACCATTTCATTAAAATATGAATAAAATCGTACGCAACGACCGGAGAGGGCGTGCTTGTGGTTTCCAATACATCTATAATTTGAAAAAGATATCGGGTTTCATTTTGTTTTTATTTTTATATTCTCGTGATTTCTTGTCTGATTTCATCCCTAGGATACACCTGGAATTTAATTACACAATTTTCTTGGTATTTGCCTACAGATATTAAAGATCTACTCTTAGCTCACCCGATTTTCCCGTTTCTGATAGACAATATACTACCCATTCTTTTTCTTTCATTAATACACATTCTTTTCCTCTTTTATCGTAATCTACACTATATCTACTTTTTCTATCTCACGCCACCATGAACCAGATTTTATCGCCAGCCCCCATCTTCCCGTTCTTAACTCAAAAGCTTATCTCCAATCTTGCTGACCTCCAGCAACAAATGGCGGATGTCACAGGACTACTTGGAGCAATGACTGGCAACCTTTCGATCTCCACCCTACAGCCCCATCTATTGCGTCAACCAGATGAGTTTTTGAATGGTGTAGCTAGGGAGGTTGCCCTACGAAACCACAGCAAGCGAAACCTCTTTCTCTGGTCTCCACTCACCCCCTTCCTCAAAGGACGATCTGGCCTCATCAGGCAACTAGGGGATATCTTCAGCCACCTTAAAGAGGTCTCTTCGGGAAAAGGTCGCGCCTTTGTTCTCTCCTCACACAAAAGACTGTCAGACGATGAGCTTAGTCATCTCAAATTGCAATCGCCCCTATTATCGTCTGGCAAAGTCAAATTAAAGTGTGACTGCACGCTACTACAAAGGACTATAGAGAAAGCTCAGACCCCTCAGCCGGACACCAATTCCCATCCTGAAGCTAGTCACGCCCTTCCGGGCTGGAGCAATCCAAAGAAAAGCCGCTCATTTTAAGGCGGCATCCTCGGCGACGCCCCTTTCTCCAGACACCCACTGACATCCTCCCGATTTGAAGGGCTTCCCTTCACCTATAGCCCATACTCGACGACCGCCCCCCCACAGTCTCAAGCTTTATCACGTCGTCGTAGCCGACCACTTACTTACTTACTTTACTTTACTGCGGCTGACTCCTTTTGGAGGATAAGCCGGCTCCATTTTCATGGAGTTTCTTGGGAATTTGGTACAAGTGGTGTCCCATCACCACTCGGCTTTTTGATCGAGGACGCACCTCTAGCCTTTGCACATCCAAGCACAGTCTGCAAGGCAGCAGTAAGTTGCATGGTTGCCGTTGGCTGTTGAGAGCTCATTCGCCATTCGGAAGTACGGGGTACTGTCCAGGAGTCCATGTAATCCTGTGGCTGTTGAACCCTTTGGTGGCGGGGAACACACGCCGAGTCATGGTGCCGTCGTCGGGCTCATGTGGTATTTTATAGGAGATCCGATTGCCGGTCGGAAATCCACCACGCCCTGGTGACACCACCGCCATAGCCCCGTTAGCCCATGTACGATCGGCCATCGAGACATGGTTGACACCGTCGTACCACGTTGAGGAGGGGATGGACTTTACGACGGTAGCCGACCACGCCGCGTAGAGTCCCCAAATAACGCACCCTCTCTCCCTATTTCATCTGCCAGACCCACATCCCCACGTCATGTCACTTGTACGATCGATGCTGTGGTCCAGAAACAAAAAAACGTAAGACGCCCAAGGCCAAGCGGGATATCGACTCCAACAAAGAGGTGACCGATGTCCAATCTCGGGAGATCTTCCCTAATCTCGATCACTGTCAGGCATTCTTCCTCATTCCTCTTTTATCCTTTATACATAAAGAAGTCACCCAATCATTCACGCAATTCACCAACGGGGAAGAGTTTCGCCGACTCTGTGACGTCGTTAACTCGAGGGACCTTTCTCTCAAACAACCTCTCCTCGTGCTTTTCCGAAGTCCATAACATCTTATCCTCCCACTTTAATTCTGCCATCTCTATTCAACACATACACGCGACGAATAAGTTGAACACCTTGTTTGAGGCACGCGACAACCTCGCACGCAACTCTCGACTACGCACATCATCACGTGCTCGCGCCCTGGCACTGAGACGTATCGATGGGCACATTAAACAGGATATCAACAAACAAGCGCTCCACATCGAAAGACGCATCCGCTCAGCTCCTAACTCCCGGATAAAGTTCGCTGACATCAAACACTAATTGCTGCAAAAGCCCAAAACCTCATATTAACTTCTCTCGGTCGGACGACTCCTGATTCGCCGACGACTATTTAACTTATCTCCTCGACTCCCTTTCCACTCCCACTCCGCCTGCTGGGATATAAGACAACGGCGACACTGAGAACCTACGCTGGTTCAACGTCTCACCGGCTTCAGTCGCCCAAGCAATTAAAGACATTAAATCTAAACACCAATTCGATCAATACGGTGTCTCGGTCAGCATGATTGCACTTCTTGGCTGGAATATCTTCTCACTGATTGCTGATGTTATCAACCGTTGCCTCGAAACTACCTATCTTCCCCCGGAATGGCTCAATTCGACGATCTCTCCGATCCCAAAAAATGACACTTCGTCGATCTCCTCATTCAAAGATCTCCACCCCATTACTGTCGTCTATTTTTTGCTAAAATCTTCTATAGGGTCTTATACAACCTAATCTACCCCTTCATTTATTCTCAGGACAACTTCTATCTCCTCGATGATCAACATGGCTTCTTGAATGGTCGCTCTTCTTCCACTAACTTAGTTAGTGTCCTTAATCACTGTTACTCCTCCTTCTCCAAAGGTCATGAATGCACTCTCTTCCCGGATATATCCAAGGCTTTTGATTCTTTGTCATTTCCAGCAATTGAATCCGCCTTAATGAGAAGCGGTATCTGCGACAATGTCCTCCATCTTATCAGTTACTATCTCCGAAACCGATGCGCGACTGGAAAAGTCGGAAATAGTTACTCAAGGTCAGCCCGTATCCGGTCTGGAGATCCCCAGGGCTCCGTACTTGGTCCTATTCTTTTCAACCTTACACTCTCGGGGTACAGATTGAAGACAACCATTTTATGCTGTTTAAATATGCGCATGACATGGTCATAGTATTCAGTAACCCAATAGCATACAACCCTTCCTTACTCCTTATATCGGTGCTTTTATCCTCGCTCCATTCGCAGCTCAGCAATATCGGTCTCAAACTAAACCCCACCAAGACTCGTTAGATGAAACTCTCATCCGACCCACTCTGCTATCTCCCAGTTACAAATTATCCCCTTGATTTTGAAATAATAGATTCGGCCAAACACCTTGTTATTTTTCAAAATTTCTAGACTACTCCCCACATCTTACACACAATACTTCCAAGCTCTTCAAATGGGCCCGTCTGATCTGCTTCGAAACTAACAACCCCACTCTTCAACCCACGCTATTCAAGGTCTATGTCCTAACCCTCATTTTGTACGCTAGCGAATTCCACTGTCTTCTCACTCTCACCTCCTTGTACGCCATCGAACAGATCTCTTCCAGATTTTTAAAGTCTTCCCCACAGCCAAAATTATCGGGAACGCATACTCCTGGCAAACCTTCTACCGCTTTGGTTTACCCGTCACCTTCGAGTCATTTCTTTTATTCATAAGATTACAACTTGCCTATCACTGTCCAACTTTGCTCACCCTAGGCACCACTACACCACACGTTCTACTAACTCTTCTATCCAATCTAACCGTACCCCAAATATATTTAACAAAATCTCTCTTTTCCAAAGCCACTAGTGCCTTCAACGCTCTTCTCACAGAAATAAAGTTCCTACTCCAGTACGAATTTAAAAAGGCGGCCCACAAGTACTTCTTTAACAAATTTCTTTGTGAAACGACCGATTGGAAGCGAAATTGGTTCCTTCTTAATTCATAACATTTCTTTCTCACTCGGCTTTACTCTTTACTGCTTTCGGAGGGCGAAATCCCTCTGGCTGACATCTAATTTCCACTTTTCCCCTCTGGTTTTAAATCTCTCTCTTGACTCCCTGATACCACTTCTATTCTCATTTTTCTTTCTATCATATCCATATAGTGGATAATTCACCACGTTTTGCTCAACCAATCCTTTTCCTTCTTAGCTTCAGCGAAAGACCGGGAACTCAATAGCCCGCTGGACCACCCGAGGGTTTGCATCGGACATCAGTCATAATCTCGTTCAACGGATGCCAGTGATCCCTGCACGACACACTAGCTTCAATCTAGTCGACTCCATCCTAGTCAATGCTACACTTCAGAAATTCAATATCCACGACAAAGAACTCCGTCGGTTGACGTCTGCTTCCGTCCGCTATCTTTTTCGATCTCACACTCAAACTCATCTGTCCGAATCCAGCCTACCCCGCAGTGACGCTCGGACACTTCATTCACTGAACTCCAATTGATCTTGTCTATTTAAATGGAATTTCTTTTTTTCCAACCAGATTGAACTATCATGAAGTTGATGAAAACACTTCTCTTCCTCAACTCCTCCCTCCCCTGTTGTTAAATACTTTGCTAGTCGCAATTTAATTCACCTTCACATATCCTACTTATTGATTTGTTATTTCAATGGTCGGGCCTGTTGGCCTTTGATGCCAAATAAATGTATTATTATTATAGACAGATCGTCATAAGAATAATCCGTAAACACTGAATACAAGATTTTTCATGCTTGGAATCACGGTGTACAAATATTTTCAAGAAAGGACAATCAAATGAAGGAATGGCTAACCAATTAATTTACGAGGAAATAAGAAGTCTGAAATTGAAACTTAGTAAATATACTACGGCTGATAAGGTGGTTACAGAAATTTAAGTTATCAATTCAATCTGCACAAAAACCAAAAGTTTATTTGAACATTGTAGCCGCCAAAACAGGTCATTGCCACGTTTTGATTGGCTGAAAGAGGAACAAATATTATATTTTTATCTAGCAACAGAGGCTATCTGGCCCGATAATTGAAGAAAAGCAATATAAAAATCAAAAGTAAGATTTTTTATGGATGTTTGACGATGGCTAACAATCGTTCATCGTTAATAATAACGATAGAACAGGCACATATCGGGTAAGAATAAATATTGCAGACAATGCTATGGCAGTGTCACGTGTAATTTAATAAATTAGCTGTGACTAGCATAAACTCGATTAGAATATGACCTGTTGAAGTGTATCTGGATTAGAATTTAAATTATATTTTGGCGTAAAATCTCTTTAAAGTTATTAAATACAATAAAAAAACAGTTTGTACAATAAAATGTATGTTAAATTATATACATTTCTCAAGCTATACGAGAAATGGTGTAATACAGATAGTGACTGTATTAAAAACAGACACGTGACGATTATCCAGTGTGCTTATGAGAGTTCATGATAACACAGAAATCAAGAAGTTTAAATTAATAACAGAGTATTGTTTTTTGTAAAGAATATTGACAATGACGGATGATACGATTCCAGAAAATTTCGCATACTACTAATTGGTAATAACTTTGTATCGTAAAGACTTATAATCGCACGTATTACGAAAGAACACTCTCTTCCTAAAATAAGTTTAAGCTTAATTGCTTATAAAACAAGATTGATCTACAAAAAGTAATAGATTACTTAGAAAACCTAGTACGATAAAAAACAGATTCACTAATAAAGATCAAATACAAGGTAAAACAAAATACACAACAATCCATTACCGAGATAACTTGTCACTCATTGAAAATATAGTGTCCAATTCAACTTTCAAAACATTAGTACGAACGTTGGCTTTCTTCACTTTGGCAGTTAACACTTTAAAAAATATTATAGTCGAAGACCCTTTAACGAATTATTATGTAATCGATTATATATATATTGTATAATCGAAAGAAAAATAGTTCGCTTGCAAGCCTGTATGTATTACGCGTGGTAATTGCAAAGAAAACACATCTAAGTTTTCTTCCGCGATTCTTCTTGACCGGTTTCAAGTAAACAGATGTCCACTGATTCAAGTATAATATCTTTAAGCAATAGATCAGTCTTCCTACCACAATGATTGTTAAGACAGGAACTTTAATTCATATTCGTAAACTATATTAGACAGAACAAACACATTTTACAAATCTTCTTTGTACCGCTTCTTGCATGAGACAAACTGTTTTAATTATGACAAAGCTTAACAGATGATGAGGATCTGTCACATAGATTCTTACCATTTTTATTTGGAAAACGAGTTTTATTTTAGATTATTCGTGTCTACTTACCATCTTATTTCGTTTTATTTCAATCTCCATCAAAATTTGGAAAATTATCTTCAGTCTGGATTTTACGACGTGATCTATTATTTTTTTATTGATCAGTGGATTTAGTCTACACCTGGATTCTATACTACTCTAATCCTCACACAAAGGCTAGCGACATTGTCATCCAGCCACCCAGAACTCAAACATCAAGGGCCTGAAATCTAGTTTTATAGCACTATTTTTCGAAATCTTCTTACCTCCACGTCGAGGCTGACACCTGCTGCGCCAGGCCGACAATTTGCCCAACAAGGATGCCAGATAAGTTGCGTTGCGTAACATAATTATCTGATTTACTCAGTCATGGTTTTCGAAGTATAAGAATCTCTGAGATATGATCGATGTGCTGAGTAAAATCTGCTACGAATAAAAAGTCAAATTGAAGCAAGACAACACATATCTGCAAGGAGTAACCAAACAAGCCTCGAACATACAGCCTGCGATTTCTATCGCCCCATTAAACAAATTAACCTTCTTTTGGTGGAGGAAATCTAAGAAAATACAATCCGTAATTGCAAGCATTCTTGGGGTCGCTCCAGCGTAAGTTCATGTATGGTTAAACCCAACACGCTTTAAGGAGCTGACGTTCACAACCCACTACTGCGCATGCGCAATTTTTTTGTCCGCCAGCACCAGCTATGCCTCGATCTCGCGGCATGCTCCGTCGAGTAACAAAAAACGTCAACAAGCTACTTACACCCTTGGCCAGCATTGCACAGTCCCCGCCTTCACATAATAGCATGACTATTAGGGAGGCTCCTAAACAACCCTTAATATCCATAGTCGTCTAATTATAGACACATTCTCTAAGTTTACTAACGCCCTCCAGATTGTGAAAATGTATTCACAGAGTTGCTTTTATCCTGCAATGACACTATTTATAAATTGTCTGTCCAGCGGTTCGAGCTGTTAACCCAAAATTCTGTCCAGTTTACAAAAACTCCAACTATCCCAACCATACGGCAAGAAATGCATTTTAAAAAATGAGATTAATGACGAGCACTTGCTTCTCACTGTAAGAGAACAATCATCCTCGTCAGCTCACGTTCACTTTACCTACCAGGTCTACTCATCTTTCGTCACAGTACTTCTCAGCGATTCTCAACAATTAAAGGTTCTTTCCATCAAAGACCAATCAACTATGAGCGTTTCTTTTCTCGAATGAGCTATACATGTCGCTTCCTCATCAATAATTAGTCATTTTTACGAAGCTATAGAGCTGTCGGCCGTACGCGCGTGTTAGATGCATATATTCGTTCCTATTTCATGTCAAAGCGTCTGACTATCGCAAACTCTGACTAGAAATCTTTGCCTTGTAGCTGATGATCCAGGATCAAAATATAGCTTTAGATGTAGTCAACTGGCCACCTAATCATCCAATCACCGATGAAATGTGGAACCAAACTTTTATCTACTCCACACATGCAATCGTCTGATCATTGCTTTGTTTTTAGCGTTTCAACCTTCCTAATGCCAAATGGTACTATTAAGTATGAGAGAACAGTCTACTGTTCCGTCTCTGCTGAATCAAATCGTGTACTTTGTTATGCTAGACAAAAATTAACTCATCCGTATCGACTCGAGTAAAGAAGTAATCAATAACCAGCTACAAGAGATTTCCTCTCATCTTGATCAATGTCAGGTATCTTTCCTTATCTAACTCTAAGAAATGACCACTCCGAACCCATCACATCGACAAAGGTGGTGGCGACAGCAGTAGCTTCCACTGGTATGGCTTCGCACTAGCCACGGTCATTTAAGCAGACAAGGATTTTATATATGCCCTTTCATTAAATATAAATTGACGCTTTTACATTAATTTAGCCCTTATCCAATGTTGTTCAACCATTTTTAATGGACACTACTGCACTCTCCTCTTTTAGGATATTCCCAAGACCTTGGACTCACTCTGTTTCTCGATTATTGGATCCGCTTTACTAAACAAGGGCATTTAAAATAGCGTATTTATGTATATTATTCTCTATCTCTATAAAAGATCCACAACTGTAAGTCGGCAAGTCTTTTTTTGTTTTAAACTAAATCCCGACAAAACATTCTTAATGTTCCGATCCCATTCTTCTGTCGCTGACTGCTAACATTTCCCTAGAAATTGAGATGATGAACACGGTTAAGCACGTAAGCATAACATTTGTTAATTCATTGAGCTGCTCTGTTTAACCAATTTACACCAAAACTCTGAAAAATTCAGAAACCATAACTTGAGACACCTTTATTCACATCTCACATCCGGCCCTTACATTTTATGCCGGTGAATTCTATTGTCCACTAATGTTTTTCCGTTATTGCCCTAGAGTATATCGCTTCTCGATTTCTGAAACTTGTGTTCCCCCACGATCGGAACAACCACGAGCACCTTCTCCTTGCCAGAAATTGTTATTTCCTTAGTTCATAAATTGGAACGTCTCTCACTTTCGTCACTCACGTCAAGCACAATTGTAAGTCTTCAATTCAATGCAATCATACCTCCAACATTTTCACTAAAATCTACTTATTTTCTATGTCATAGGTTATCTTAACGCACTATCCGCGGGTATAAAATTACCATCTCAATATCAGTTTAAGATAGCGGCTTACTTGAAGTTAAGAAATTCCTGAAATAATTACTGGAAGCGTAATTTGTTATTTGTGCACCCGTAATTCACATTGTCATTAATATCCTGTTTGTATAATGAGATAAACCGTAGAAGAGCTTAAATAGTCGATTACAAATATTTTTTAAGAACTAAAATAAAAATTGACGAATTGGAGCCGAAACTGTATTTTCCACGAAATATTTCGACAGAATAACATGATGAAGAATAAAATTGACGGATAAGTCGAAATTGATTATTACAACTAATCAGGTAAAGGATTGATGAGCTCTGAAAAGTAAACTCGAATCGGCGCTTAATGCAAGGGTTGATAAACTAATTATGAAAGTTACACCATGCATTGAGCTGGCTGGCTTAACTTAGGATGCTAAAAGCCAAAATCTAACGAAGGTAGCAGATGATAAGATAGTAAATGTTTTAGCCGAGGAAGTGTTGGCTCGGTCCACTTAACAGTAACAAGTAATACTGTTCAATTTAGAGGAAAACGCTGAACAAGACAAAGTGCCTAGATTAAATGTAATTATCGGTTGATCCAAGCTGATATTGTTAAATGTTCTAAAGTAGAATCAAAGTCTGGCTGTCTGAGACCTATTTTTTTAGTCATCCAAGAGACCAACTAACATAAATATTTATGAAATCAACCAGAGAAAGGACGAATTGACTGAGTTAAAAAAAGTGTATATTGGCCACGATAAAACGTTTTGGCAACGAAAGTTGACCAATGCGAAAAGGAACAGAAAAGCCCCAGCAAAAGTTGTAACGAGCTTTAGTGTAAACTAAAAGGTATAAGCGAATGAAATATACGCCTGCAACAGAGGCGACTACCAGAAACACTCAAAGATTAACGTCGACAACATAATAATATAAAATGGTGTACTTCCGAGGACTTCCCGCTGAGCATAATCATAACGGAAGAAAGGAGAAGATTATCGATAGTAGAATAGAATAGAATAGAATATCTTTATTTGGATTCAAACCACACATATTCCATCAAATAATAAAATTGGAAATTGTACAATATATATTAAAATAGTTATCACATCACAATATTTGTGCAATTCATCTCGTGTAGATAGGTATATCTCACTAGTTGTACAATACAATATGTTAATATCAGAAAATTCGACTGAAAAGAATAATATATACATCACCAAATTAGGAACAATTAAGGTATAATTCGAGTGTAACATTATGCAAAAATTGAGAACCATGACTAACAATTGATTGTATGTAATGTTAACTAATTTGAAGATATAGTGCATAACATTTCAATTATAATAATACAAAACTTGGAAATAAAATCTCAATAAAATCTGTTTCCGATAATAATTATCCTTGTCTCTTATTCAACCATGAGAAAGTATTATCATAATCAAAAAAATAAAAGATATCAGCAGGATTGCAGACTTTTTCAAGTTCAGTAAATATAGATTTAATAGACATCTTAGATGGAGGCATTTCTCTAAGCCCCTTCGGCAATTGATTATAAATTTTGTAGATTTTCGAGAAAGAGAATAACTTGCTCGCTACATTCCCCACAAAAGGAGGAGATATTGCCATATGTCCAGATCTAGTTCCAATTTCATGACTCTTCCTTATCGGAGCCATATAGGCACCAGTCCACTGGTTCAGATGGAAAACTTTTATACAATAACACATCCTCCGAAACCACAGAGATTTCAATGACGCAAACTGTAATCTAGAGGCGTATATAGTGCAAGAAGTAGGACTAATATGTTTCACAACTTTTCTTTGTACAGCTTCTATCTTATTAGACAATCCTTTTTTTAATGGATTCCAGGTAGCGACATCATATTCTAATACCGGTCTAATCCATATTATATACATTTGAAGTTTTATATCATTTGATAAAATAGTTCGATTTATTAGTGCCCATCTTTTCTTGGCACTGCCTACTATACTTTCAATATGTCTCTCAGCAGAAGCTGTACATTGAATAGTTATGCCTAAATCCTTAATTTCTTGCATAAGTTTAATCTCAAACACATCATTAATAACTGCATCATGAAAATAAACATAATGAAAGTTTTTTCTGTTCCCTATTTTTAAAGCTTTCGTCTTTTTATTGTTTATTCTCAGCCCTAGTGTAAACAAATATTTACTCAAATCATACAAATCTAAAGTCACATTATTTTTGGAGAATTCGACATTCTTTGGATCAATTGGGAAGATTATTTTTAATCATCAGCGAATTTGCAATCTCGACCATTAAGGATTTTAGTTTCCAAATTTGCTAATACAATTTTAAATAAAATTGGCCCCAAGCTTGATCCCTGTGGAACTCCACTCGTTACTCGTTTTGATTTTGATATCAAATCATTTACTTGAATACTCATTCTTCGATTATATAGATAGTATTTAAGTAATCTAAAAATATTCGGTTCAATATTCAACAAACTAATCGCATTCAAAATAGCATCAAAAGATATAGAATCAAAAGCTTTTGAGATATCTATAAATACAATTAATGCATCTAAATTATTCTCGTCTAATGTGATTACATGTTTCCACATGGAAAGCATATTGGTAGTTGTCGATCTACCTTTCGTAAAGCCATGTTGACATAAGTCAAAATCAGCCGGTAACATACGTTCTAAATGATCAAGTATCAATCGTTCTATTATCTTCAAAAACGAAGGGATAATAGAGATTAATCTATAGTCACTGGCGCACGTTGGCTTACTAACTTTTGGCAACGGCTTTGCTACAATCGTTAATATATCAATTGGTAATTTCCCATCATTCAAAATTCTATTTATAAAGTTGCAGAGTGCATTTCTAAATGTTAAGGGTAATTGAATTAAATTATCAATCGAAATACCAAGGTGATCTTTTTGTTTTTTTGATTTGATTTTTAACATCAATTTTATCAATTCATCACTGTCAATAACAAGTCCTGGTTCCTGGCCTCCTAAAGGATCTGATAGTTCTATAAAAGATTTCTCATTCTGTGGGTTGCATATCAAATTGACAAATACTTCCTCCAATTCACAGAGAAATCCAGACTCAGTTTTATCCACAGGTAGTATAAGCTTTAACTTTTCCTTGTATTTACTGTAATCTGTGAGGAGTTTAAATCCTAATCGAGGATTACTCTTCATTTTGGCCAAAATAATTCGTTCTGATCTTTGACGAATTATTAGCAGTGATGAATTAATTTCGTTATCAATGGAATCTAACCTCATTTGTTTAATACTGTTAATAAGACTACACTTTATTATATTGTCTCGTTTAATTCTTAGTTTACACAATTTCCTATTAACACAATTTCCTATAGTAATGAAAAAAGAGTCAAAACGAGACTATTTCTACTGACACATAAGTACTCACCCCCATTGCAAATACGTTGTCAATTATATATGCATATTCACTGAGTTAGTCTAATTTTAGAAGTAAGAAAAAACTTCCTGATGACAAGCATTATAACAAGAAATGTTTGACTATAATTTTGGCAGAAACATAGCTCCACATAGATAATGATTATCATGAATTAGTTATGCCAGATTACTCCATGTTTTGAATACACCGTGTTCATTCAAAGATGGGTTTGATCAGCTGGTATAGATATGAGGTAGCTATTTATTTGAACCACAAGCAAACGACCATTCAATTGAATGATCAGTGTTAAAAAACTAGAAATCCTCAACAGAGAATACACATATTAAGTGTTCTAGAGTTAAGTGGGAAATTATCGGAAAGTTAAATAGTGTTTAATCAATTGAGTTTATATGATAAAAACTCCTTGTTTATACCTATCAATTCATAAAATATAAAAATTTTATTGCACAAAATAAATTTTCATTTTTGTCAATAATATCTTTAAACAAGTGTTACTGTAAATATTTAATTCATAAATTATTCTCACAAATGCCAATTATATAAATTTAAACGAAAATGATATCTTGGAGTCTTTGATTACCAGCCATAGCAATTACCATTGCATTTAAATTTGAATAAAAACGAAAGATAACCTACCACCATAAAGAAGTTGCATATTACAAGAATAATCCGTAAACATTGAATACAAGTTTTTCCCATCTTTGGAATTCACCGTGTGCAAATAATTTTAAATGAGGACGATCAAATGAAGGGCTGTCTAACTAACTAATTTAAGCTGAAATAACAAGCCATAAATATAAATATTTAAATGCAATAAAATTAGCAAGGTTTCTATGGGATTTAGATTATACAGTCAAACTATTCAAAAGTGAAAATTTCATTTAATCATTGAAGTCCCTAAAACAGGCTACGGACAACTATTCCGAATACAGTTTCTAACTGCTCAAATCTTTAGAATAGACACAAATCAATCGCCGACATATTGCGTAAATTAAATTCAAATTTATTTACGTTGCACCAATGAGAAAAAAGCGAAATTGCCGTTTAACCACGTTTAACCAATAGTGTACAAGTAGACATATTGCATGCTATTTAAGCACGGTAATTTACCATGCAAGTCAGTTGTGGCATTTGCATTCTACCTGCTTAACGCGTGTGCGTTCTGTCGGCTGTCAATACCTACGCTGGTGATTTGATAGTTTCACCAACAACTAACTACATCCATGACTCATCTTGTTGCGGGATACCGGAGAGACGAGCCAATTAAGTGCAGAACCTGCAGGACACTATCCACAACGCGATTACAGCTCAACCACGGGAGCGTCAACTCAACCAGAGTCCACCTAAGGCTCTAGGACATCTTCAAAATCCGAAGACTTCAAGAGAACGCATTACCAGGCCCTCTTAAGGGCCCCCATATCAGTAACTAATCTCTATTCAGAGCACCTTAACCGAGTTTGTAACGTCGTACGGCATTTACTTGAAGCCGGGGCGTTTACAATCAAATGAAGGGCTGTCTAACTAACTATATTAAGCTGAAATAACAAGCCATAAATATAATTATTTAAATGCAATAAAATTAGCAAGGTTTTTATGGGATTTAGATTATACAGTCAAACTATTCAAAAGTGAAAATTTCATTTAATCATTGAAGTCCCTAAAACAAGCTACAGACAACTATTCCGAATACAGTTTCTAACTGCTCAGATCTTTAGAATAGAATAGAATAGAATATCTTTATTTGGATTCAAACCACACATGTTCCATCAAATAATAAAATTGGAAAATGTACAATATAAAAAAAGTTATCACATCACATAAAAATGTGCAATTAGTCTCATGTAGATAAGTAAATCTCACTAGTTGTACTGTACAATATAACAATATCATAAAGTTCGGCTGTAAAGAATAATAGATTTATCATCAAAAATAGGAAAAATTAAGGTATAATTCAAGAGTAACATTATGCAAAAAAATGAGAATAGTAATTAAGTAATCTAAAAATATTCGGTTCAATATTCAACAAACTAATCGCATTCAAAATAGCATCAAAAGATATAGAATCAAAAGCTTTTGAGATATCTATAAATACAATTAATGCATCTAAATTATTCTCGTCTAATGTGATTACATGTTTCCACATGGAAAGCATATTGGTAGTTGTCGATCTACCTTTCGTAAAGCCATGTTGACATAAGTCAAAATCAGCCGGTAACATACGTTCTAAATGATCAAGTATCAATCGTTCTATTATCTTCAAAAACGAAGGGATAATAGAGATTAATCTATAGTCACTGGCGCACGTTGGCTTACTAACTTTTGGCAACGGCTTTGCTACAATCGTTAATATATCAATTGGTAATTTCCCATCATTCAAAATTCTATTTATAAAGTTGCAGAGTGCATTTCTAAATGTTAAGGGTAATTGAATTAAATTATCAATCGAAATACCAAGGTGATCTTTTTGTTTTTTTGATTTGATTTTTAACATCAATTTTATCAATTCATCACTGTCAATAACAAGTCCTGGTTCCTGGCCTCCTAAAGGATCTGATAGTTCTATAAAAGATTTCTCATTCTGTGGGTTGCATATCAAATTGACAAATACTTCCTCCAATTCACAGAGAAATCCAGACTCAGTTTTATCCACAGGTAGTATAAGCTTTAACTTTTCCTTGTATTTACTGTAATCTGTGAGGAGTTTAAATCCTAATCGAGGATTACTCTTCATTTTGGCCAAAATAATTCGTTCTGATCTTTGACGAATTATTAGCAGTGATGAATTAATTTCGTTATCAATGGAATCTAACCTCATTTGTTTAATACTGTTAATAAGACTACACTTTATTATATTGTCTCGTTTAATTCTTAGTTTACACAATTTCCTATTAATACAATTTCCTATAGTAATGAAAAAAGAGTCAAAACGAGACTATTTCTACTGACACATAAGTACTCACCCCCATTGCAAATACGTTGTCAATTATATATGCATATTCACTGAGTTAGTCTAATTTTAGAAGTAAGAAAAAACTTCCTGATGACAAGCATTATAACAAGAAATGTTTGACTATAATTTTGGCAGAAACATAGCTCCACATAGATAATGATTATCATGAATTAGTTATGCCAGATTACTCCATGTTTTGAATACACCGTGTTCATTCAAAGATGGGTTTGATCAGCTGGTATAGATATGAGGTAGCTATTTATTTGAACCACAAGCAAACGACCATTCAATTGAATGATCAGTGTTAAAAAACTAGAAATCCTCAACAGAGAATACACATATTAAGTGTTCTAGAGTTAAGTGGGAAATTATCGGAAAGTTAAATAGTGTTTAATCAATTGAGTTTATATGATAAAAACTCCTTGTTTATACCTATCAATTCATAAAATATAAAAATTTTATTGCACAAAATAAATTTTCATTTTTGTCAATAATATCTTTAAACAAGTGTTACTGTAAATATTTAATTCATAAATTATTCTCACAAATGCCAATTATATAAATTTAAACGAAAATGATATCTTGGAGTCTTTGATTACCAGCCATAGCAATTACCATTGCATTTAAATTTGAATAAAAACGAAAGATAACCTACCACCATAAAGAAGTTGCATATTACAAGAATAATCCGTAAACATTGAATACAAGTTTTTCCCATCTTTGGAATTCACCGTGTGCAAATAATTTTAAATGAGGACGATCAAATGAAGGGCTGTCTAACTAACTAATTTAAGCTGAAATAACAAGCCATAAATATAAATATTTAAATGCAATAAAATTAGCAAGGTTTCTATGGGATTTAGATTATACAGTCAAACTATTCAAAAGTGAAAATTTCATTTAATCATTGAAGTCCCTAAAACAGGCTACGGACAACTATTCCGAATACAGTTTCTAACTGCTCAAATCTTTAGAATAGACACAAATCAATCGCCGACATATTGCGTAAATTTAATTCAAATTCATTTACGTTGCACCAATGAGAAAAAAGCGAAATTGCCGTTTAACCACGTTTAACCAATAGTGTACAAGTAGACATATTGCATGCTATTTAAGCACGGTAATTTACCATGCAAGTCAGTTGTGGCATTTGCATTCTACCTGCTTAACGCGTGTGCGTTCTGTCGGCTGTCAATACCTACGCTGGTGATTTGATAGTTTCACCAACAACTAACTACATCCATGACTCATCTTGTTGCGGGATACCGGAGAGACGAGCCAATTAAGTGCAGAACCTGCAGGACACTATCCACAACGCGATTACAGCTCAACCACGGGAGCGTCAACTCAACCAGAGTCCACCTAAGGCTCTAGGACATCTTCAAACTCCGAAGACTTCAAGAGAACGCATTACCAGGCCCTCTTAAGGGCCCCCATATCAGTAACTAATCTCTATTCAGAGCACCTTAACCGAGTTTGTAACGTCGTACGGCATTTACTTCAGTTGGCAAGCCATAAATCGTCGAAGGGGCTGTCTAACTAACTATTTAAGCTGAAATAACAAATATAAATATAATTATTTAAATGCAATAAAATTAGCAAGGTTTTTATGGGATTTAGATTATACAGTCAAACTATTCAAAAGTGAAAATTTCATTTAATCATTGAAGTCCCTAAAACAAGCTACAGACAACTATTCCGAATACAGTTTCTAACTGCTCAGATCTTTAGAATAGAATAGAATAGAATATCTTTATTTGGATTCAAACCACACATGTTCCATCAAATAATAAAATTGGAAAATGTACAATATAAAAAAAGTTATCACATCACATAAAAATGTGCAATTAGTCTCATGTAGATAAGTAAATCTCACTAGTTGTACTGTACAATATAACAATATCATAAAGTTCGGCTGTAAAGAATAATAGATTTATCATCAAAAATAGGAAAAATTAAGGTATAATTCAAGAGTAACATTATGCAAAAAAATGAGAATAGTAATTACAATCTAAAAATATTCGGTTTAATATTCAACAAACTAATTGCATTCAAAATAGCATCAAAAGATATAGAATCAAAAGCTTTTGAGATATCTATAAATACAATTAATGCATCTAAATTATTCTCGTCTAATGTGATTACATGTTTTCACATGGAAAGCATATTAGTAGTTGTCGATCTACCTTTCGTAAAGCCATGTTGACATAAGTCAAAATCAGCTGGCAACATACGTTCTAAATGATCTAGTATCAATCGTTCTATTATCTTCAAAAACGAAGGGATAATAGAGATTAATCTATAGTCACTGGCGCACGTTGGCTTACTAACTTTTGGCAACGGCTTTGCTACAATCGTTAATATATCAATTGGTAATTTCCCATCATTCAAAATTCTATTTATAAAGTTGCAGAGTGCATTTCTAAATGTTAAGGGTAATTGAATTAAATTATCAATCGAAATACCAAGGTGATCTTTTTGTTTTTTTTGATTTGATTTTTAACATCAATTTTATCAATTCATCACTGTCAATAACAAGTCATGGTTCCTGGCCTCCCAAAGGATCTGATAGTTCTATAAAAGTTCTCTTATTCTGTGGATTGCATATCAAATTGACAAATACTTCCTCCAATTCACAGAGAAATCTAGACTCAGTTTTACCCACAGGTAGTATAAGCTTTAACATTTCCTTGTATTTACTGTAATCTGTGAGGAGTTTAAATCCTAATCGAGGATTACTCTTCATTTTGGCTAAAATAATTCGTTCTGATCTTTGACGAATTATTAGCAGTGATGAATTAATTTCGTTATCAATGGAATCTAACCTCATTTGTTTAATACTGTTAATAAGACTACACTTTATTATATTGTCTCGTTTAATTCTTAGTTTACAC